>CAJUXJ010002429.1:0-27922 GCA_910589775.1 Avena eriantha
CAGAGCTTGCTCCACTCGAAGGATATCCTCCTGAGTTTTCTCAGGAAGCTGAAGTGGTCCCATTGTCGGACCTTGCGCTCAGGAAGCGTAAAGCTCCGACGTGGCTGTTGGCACAATGGAGGTGCCTGTTGTGAAGAGGTAACTTTTATTCACATTTCCACCTTTGTACCTGTTCTCGAATTTCTTTCTGAATGTAATATTTCCGACATTGCTACATTCTCAGAGCAAAGCCTCTCATCAAGGTAAGGGAAGGGAATTCCTGCAAAGCCCCTGCGACAGATGAAGCTTACCACAGCTTCCCCTGTCAGGCTCCTCGACCCTTGCCCCTCAACCTTCTGCAACACGGCGATTACTCCTTCTCCAGTTGTTGTCAGAAGATCCGGCTCCTCCAATGGCGCTTGTGATCCTTGGATCGCAAACTGACGTCACCCGGTGGGTGCGTCTCTCAAGATAAGGGTGAACCCTCTCCGGGTAATGATCCTTCGGCTGAAATCTTTGCCGACAACCTCCTCAGCAATCCCGGACTTGCCAAGTTTGGCTTATCCCGGAAATCCGCAGAGGAGATCCAACGGCTGGCCAGGCAAGTCCTGGACAAAGCCATCTATCCCCCCCCGAAGAGGAAGCGCAAGAAGCAGAGGACGTCAAGTTCTCTGACCTTCTCGCCCAAGTCCGCCTTCGCGACGAGAGGATCAGGACTAGAGAGCTTCCAACAGCCCCAGTAATTCCTCTTACTCTCGCCGAGAAGGTGCAGTTGAGGTGAACGCGGGTTTAGACAAACTCACTCCGCGAGCAATATGTAAGTCGAATTCCCACTCTTGTTTTTTACCTTATTTTATATCATATCCTCTAGCCCCAAGCATGAAGTAGGATATAGAAATCCGAGTTTTATGCTTTCATTAGGATGCCAAAGAACGAACTAGTGTAGCCCCCAAGGCTCGTGCTGATATTTAGCAAAAAATTAGCCCGAGTCTTAAGTAGCTTTCTGACTTTGGGTATTCTGACTTACAGAAAGTGTATTCCTATAACCAGGAATTGTTAAAAATGTCTATGATAAGCGGAGAGAAATCAAAAGTCTCTGGCTTAAAAATGCTAAACTCAAGCTAGCCAAGATGAAGCCGAAGTAACATTTCGATATTCAAACCTCGTCTTTTATTTTTCCAATATCGAATTTTTCTAACTGTTGTTCTTTTTTGACTTACAGCGTTGGTGAAACAATCCATCGCTATGATTGAAGAGGCCGAGAACCCTCAAACCTTAGTGGTGGAGAACAGGGACTTCGCCAAGCTGGATAAGCTGAAGGCTCATCATGAAAGGAGAATAGCTCCAGTCCTCGAGTCCTCCTCCATGGCCACTGAAGAGCGTGATCTCAGATTGCCGCTCAAGATAAAGGTTATCTCGGACCTCAAAAATGAGGTTGACAGAGAGAAGGATACTCCCCAGGCGCTCCGGGCTGAACTCCAGAGTCTTCGGGAAGAGAAAGCCAGATTGACGATGTCATTCTTGGTACGTTCCATCTACCTGATTATTCTTTCTTCGACTTTTCATCAATGTCGGATTTTCATTGACTTGTTTGGTGTGTAGGTCCTCTGAACTTGACGGACCCTCCTCGTCCGAACCCCCACTCACGGCTTACTCAAGTCGGTGATCTCATTCATGACTATCGCCAGTCCCTTGAGGACATTGGCGAATCTCTTAGGATTCCGGACATGCCAAGCATGTCGGACTTCCAAGTGCGGGAGAAGGCCAAGGAGATGCCGCAGCTTGTTCGGGACTGGAACATGTCCTACGCGCGGACCGCTGCGCAGAACGCTCTCACCATGGTCATGAGCCACCATGGAAACATGGATATATGGCAAGTGACCAGAGGGTACTGCAAAGTAGACGAAGCCGGCCAGGAGCAAGACCTTCAAGCTATCATGCCTCCTGCGCCGGATATGGGTGTCACGTAGCTGATCTGACCAGCTACGAGACGCCCTTCTTACCCCGCGTGGATACTCCGCCCCACCTCCTCCAGAAGATGCTGAAGAAGTTTCCGACGATGAACGGACCACCTCGGATCCAGACATCTCGGCACGATATCAAGCGAGTAACCAGCGATCCGACAGTTCCTTCATCTCCTCCTGCATCATAGATCAAAAAACTATGTATTATTCTGGAAAGACATGATGCCGCTTTGTAAATATTAAGTACTATGACTTTTGCTAGTGCCAAGTCTTTTTATCTATTCAACACTTTTGTCTTAGATTATTGTGTCCCTGTAATTTTTGCATAGCACTTGGAATTTTCCGCCTCTACTTATCGTTTATCGGGCTTTCCGCCTCGTCCCTTTCGTGAGCCGGCTAAACCTTCAGCCGGAAACTTTGCCGAGCAACGGAGCTCAATGCTAAACCAGTTTAAAAACTCGGAAACAAAGCCGCTTCCAGTACCACAATTCACTACTCGGAAGATCCCCGCATCCAGCAATCAGAAAAATAACCCAAGTAAAGACTAAAGAGAGTTTTTTAGAGTTATCCCCGAAGTAGCAGTTTTAGAATCGGAAATCTAAACCAGAACGAACATGAGCATAAAGTACTTTCAAGCATTCTGGGATTTTCGACTATGACATGAACTTTAGGAAATAAGATGGTAAAAACTTCTCGGAAAACTTTGAGGTAACCAAAACTTTTATTTCTCATAGAGCATGTTAATTACAAGAAAGATAAAACTAAGAATAAAAGGGACGTAGCTGAGCAATATTCCATGGTCTGTCTAATTCTTCCGGATTTGCACTGCCTCCAGCTCTCTTTCTTTCTTAGTACAGGTATTTCTTTGGCTGGCCTCATGTTAGTTAAGTAGTACGACCCATTGTGCAATACTCGACTAACCAAAAAGGGCCCTTCCCATATTGGGGAAAGTTTGTGCCTTTCTTTGTTGCACAAGCCAGGAACCAAATCACCTTTATTGAAAAGTCTAGTTCGGACTCTCTGGCTATGATACTTGCGTAACTTCTGCTGATAGGCTGTAGATCTCATTTCAGCAACGACGCGAACTTCTTCGACAAGTCGAGATCAGTTTGTCGAGAAATCTCAGCATCTTCTTCAATATACGGCGGCCACTCTAGAGAAGTATGAAAAATCAAATCACTAGAAGAACTGCTTCTTCTGCGCCATAGACCAAGAAGAAAGGTGTATATCCTGTTGACCTGTTCGGAGTTGTTCGCAAACTCCAATTACAGAGGGTAGTTCCTCTGCCCAAGCCCCCGCAACACTTTTCATTGGTGCTTTCGAGTCTTGGTTTCAAGCCTTGTAGATTTAAACCATTTGCTCTTTCGACTTGTCCCGTTGCCTGTGGATGGGCGACTGACGCAATGTCAAGCCGGATATTTTTCTCGTCGCAGAATTCACCAACTGTCCCATTGAAAGTTACTCCTCCATTGTCCGTGATAATGCTATGCGGATAACCATACCGGATCATAACATTCTCGACAAATCTTTTGGCTGTTGCTCCTCACACTATTGACAGGTTTAGCCTCAATCTCTTTCGTGAATTTATCCACCATCACTAAGAGGTGAGTAAATCCACTTGGAGCTCGTTTAAAAGGTCCTACCATATCAAGCCCCCCGACCACAAAGGCCATGTTATAGGTATTGTTCGCAGTTGATCAGCCGGAACATGAGCTTGTTTGGCGTACTTTTGGCAGCCTTTGCATGTCTTGACTATCGTTCGGCATCTGCCTGAGCTGTAAGCCAGAAAAAACCATGTCGAAAGCTTTTGCCACTAAGATTTGGCTGCAGCGTGGTGACCCACACTCGCCTTCGTGGATTTCTCTTAAGATTTCCACTCCTTCTTCTGGAGATACACAGCGCTGAAAAACCCAGAAACACTCCGTTTATGGAGCTCACCTTTACGATAGTATAGGCTTTTGCTCGTCGGATAATCTGCCGGCTCAGCACCTCGTCTTTGGGTAATTTGCCATCTACCAAGTAATCAAGGTAGGGTTGCGTCCAACTGGGAATTACAGCCAGAACTGCTATTAAAGGTGAGTCGGATTTGGTCGGATAGTCCTCATCTACTCGTTTTATCGAGGGAACTTTGAGGTGTGCTCTAAAAATGCGCCATCCTTAACCTCTTTCCGTGCAGAACCTATTCGAGATAGTGCATCTACTTCCTCGTTTTTTTCTGCTCGAGGGATGTGTTGAACTTCAAACCCCTCGAACGATTTAGATAGATCATCCACGACAGCTTTATATGCTGCCATCTACCTATTTGCATTACAAATATCCGACACTTGGCTGAGCAACAAGATCCAAATCTCCATAACACATCAAACGTCGGATGCCAATATCCTTCAGCAATCCGGATTCCATGCAGCAGTGCTTCATACTCGGCAATGGTGTTTGTCGCTGTGAAGTGGATCTGCCGCACATATAAAAGTTTATCTCCTTGGGGTGATTTGAGCACCACGCCAGCCCCCGAGCCCCCCCCATCCTTGGATCCATCAAAAAAGAGGGTCCAATATTCCGACTCCGGGAGGACCATGTTCTCCTTGGTCTCTGTCCAATCAGCGACAAAGTCGGCAAGGATCTGGGTTTTGATTGATGTCCGGGGTTTGTACTCAATATCGAAAGCTGCAGCTCTATGCCCCATTTGGCGACGCGTCCTGTAGCATCGCTGTTATTGATTATATCTCTCATGGAGCTTTGCTCCCACGGTAATTGGGTGCTCCTGAAAATGTTTGTAACTACGAGATGCCAGAAAAACACGGTAAGCCAACTTTTGATAGTGCGGATATCGCTGTTTTGATTCTGTTAGGACCTCCCTGACAAAGTACGTCGGACGCTGCACCAGGTGCTCCTGATTTTATTCTGGTCTCTCTACCACCATAACTATACTGACAACCCTATTTGTCGCAGCAATGTAAAGCAACATTGGTTCCTGAGGTGCCGGTGCTGCAAGATAGGAGCAGATGAGAGTACTTTCTTCAGGTCTTGTAGTGCGCTTCGGCTTCGTCAGTCCAGAAAAAATCCTTGGTTTTCTTCAGGAGTTTGTATAATGGTGCGGCTCTTTCACCAAAGCCGGCTTACAATCGACTGACCGCGGCGATGCAACCAGTTAATCTTTGTACATCCTTCAGGCGAGTTTGCCTGGAAATATTGAGAATGGCCTTGATCTTGTCACGGTTCACCTCTATGCCTCGTTGAGACACAATAAAACCTAACAATTTTCCGGCTGGTATTCCAAAGAAGCATTTCTTCGGGTTAAGCATGATGTTGTATTCGTAATTGGCGAACGTCTCCTCTAAGTCGGAAACCAATGTTTCCTTCTTTTTGGACATGACCGCGATATCGTCCACATAGCATGTACATTGCGCCCGAGTTGATCATGGAGGCAACGCTGCATCGTGCGCTGGTACTAGCTCCTGCGTTCTTCAGCCCAGAGGGCATCGTAACACATAACAGAAGGTTCCAAAGGGGTTATGAAGAAGTCTTGATTTTGTCAGATTCCTTCATCCGGATTTGGTGATAACCGGAATATGCGTCGAGAAAACAGAGGAGTTCCGAGCCTGCCATAGAATCGATAACTTGATCAATTCTAGGCAGAGCGAACGGATCTTTTGGACAGCCTTGTTCAAGGCAGTATATCAACACGCATCCTAAATCAGTAGTGTCCTTTTTAGGGACCATTACAGGGTTGGCCGACCATTCAGTATGGATGACCTCTTCTATGAATCCGGCTAACTCGAGCCGCGCTAGTTTCCTTAGCTATTGCCTTACGCTTTTCATCATCACCAAACCGTCGTAAGGACTGTTTGACGGGTTTAGCGTTTGGTTTACATTTAGAGAGTGCTCGGCAAGTTCCCTAGGTACTCCGGTCATGTCAGATGGCTGCCATGCGAAGATATCTTGATTTGCTCGGAGGAACTTGACGAGCGTGCCTTCCTATGCGCTACTTAGGCCTGCGCCTATCTGGGTCACCTTGGAGGGTCATCATCCTTCAATGGCGTCGTCTTTGTCTCTTATGATGCCTTGAACTCCGGATTTGGTTTTGACACCTCCTCCTTCTTCGTCGCGGGCATCTCGGACGGATCTATGCTCTTCTTGATCTCCTGGTACTCCTGGGCGTGCAGCACGGCTTCAGCAAAGGCGGCATTTCCATCCTCGCACTCTCGCGCTTTCTTCGGGTCCCCCTGATGGTGATCACGCCGTTGGGACCTGGAATTTTCATCATATTGTAACTGTAACATGGACGAGCCATAAAGCCCAGTAAGCCGGACGTCCGAATATAGCGTGGTATGCGCTCTTGAATGGGACCACTTCGAAGGAAAGTGCCTCCGTTCGATAATTTTTTGGTGTTCCAAAAGTAACATCCAAAGTGATTTCTCCCAGGGAATTAACTTGTCTTCCTGGTACAACCCCGTGAAAAATCACAGAGCTATGGTTAAGCTGTGTTTCCGAGATCTTCTTCCGGCGTAGCATTTCTACATAGAGAATATTGATGCTACTACCGCCGTCCATGAGGGTCTTGGAGAAACCATAACCGTCAATAAGTGGATTGACGAATAAGGCGTATTTTCCTTGCCTATGCAACTTAGGCGATGATCAGTGCGGTCAAATGTGATTGCCACCTCCGACAGTCCAAATACTGAGGGACAGCCGGAACTATTGCATTAAGCTCGTGGAGAACTGCATTCTTGACCTTTGCTGGTTGAGATCCGAGGAAGGTGACGTAAGTGTCCTTCTTGGTAGGAAACGTTTTCTCTCCCTTCCGACTTGGGATTTGAAGCGTCGGCTTCCTCCATGTCGGAATCTTCCTTGGTCTCTTTTTCTTTTTCGGGATTTTTCTTTCCTTCTTCTGCTTAGCTTTGTAGGCCCGCGGTATCATCTCTCTTGATGTCATCGTTAAAACGACATTCAGCATGGTGTGGACGAGCCCCCATTGGCGTCTAAGTGATGCACACATGGGTTATTGGCAATGTCGGCCCAAGTGTAGGTTTTGCCTGGTTGTTGCTCTCCTCTCTCCTTGGACCCTTCATGTCCCACGACCACGCCCGTGGCCTCCACCACGTCCTTCTCGTCCTCCAGTCCCCGGAAACAGTAGTGACTACTACTGTCTCCGCGTTGGGTTTTTTCTCTCCGAGGTGTTTTTGCATTTCTGAGCCTGTTGCTTTGTCTTTGCTGACTGTGGTACAGCCAGGACGTTAAGTAATCCCTCTGCATCGTCGTCAGCATTTGCATACTTGCTCGCTGTTTCTATCATCTCTCCCAGATCAGTAACCTTGTCACACTTCAAGCGATGGCGCAGTAATCCATTGGGAGGCCTGAAATAAAAGCTTCAATCGCAGTTTGGTCATTTACGCCCTGGCAGGAGTTCTTGGTGTCAATCCATCGTCCGAGATAATCTCGGCAGGTTTCTCTGGCTTTCTGGGTGCAACGCTGTAGGTCTCCAACCGTATAGGGCCTCCGATATGTGCCTTCGAAATTCCGAAGAACGCACTTTGTAAGTCATACCAGTTGTGGATGGTGTTTGCCGGAAGTTCATTGAGCCATGATCGCGCCGTCTTCCGTAACATAAGTGGGAGATATCGGGTTGCGACTAGGCTGTTTCCCCGCCTTTAGCGATGCAGCAAGCTTGGAAGAAGTCCTGTAACCAGGTGTCTGGCCGAGCAATGCCGTCATAGGCTTGAAATATGTCTTGAGATAGCAAATCCTTCCAGGAATTTTGTAGCTCTGATGCGTGGTCTAAAGCATTTTGTGCCCACGTACACGTCATCGTTTTCGTAGCGCCGAGCCTCTATGTTGGAGTTGATCATGTGCCTTGCGTCGTTCGGGGATAGGGATTGTCCGAATATCGGCTGTGGCTGCGGTGCCTTGGAGCCAGACTTCGGCTTCTGCCGCCACCTCAGACCAAGATGCACTCCTCCGCCATGTCGTCCTCCTTGACCTCCTTGGGGGCCGTTGTGATAACTGTGCTGTGGAGAGGGTGGTGGCAGCTGGTTTGTTTTCGGCTGATCGCCGGCCTCCGTCCGGAGTGTCATTATTCCCGGTTCCGGGGAGGTTCTTGACTGTGACGAGCCCCCTGCCGGCTTGTACCAGCATGGTTTCCGTCGTTCCTTCGTCCGTCAATTCCCACCATGGTAAGGTTCAGCCGGACGTTTTTCATGCCTAGGAGGTGGCATTTTCTGACGATCCTCCTCCCGACGTTTTTCTTTATCTTCTCCCTTTTGGGGAGGATTCCCCGGATTGAGTGCAGCGATGCGTCTTTCTCTCGGCTACTGGAGCGACTTGCTCTAGTTATTGTAGCCCTGCGATGCTGCCCCGTCGATCCGGTTCTTGAATAATTGTCTCCCTGCGTTCGGGTTATCATACTGCGCCCGAACATAATGGGATCTACGCCAGCCCATGCGGATCTGTGCGACATTGGTCGGAATCCGAGACCAGCTTTTGGCTTCCCGACAGGGCAACCTTTTGCTGCTCCAGTCCCTTGTTGAGTAGCTTGATACCCAAACGTATCTCTTCTGGTCCTGGATTAGCTGATAGAATTTCGCGAGCTGCCACAGTATTTTGCACTGGTGTTGGGTAAACCCAATCTCCATTGCTGTCCTTCCGTGGCTTTCCCATCTCATCTCCAAAAAGGATGGCACGGACACGTGGAATTGGTTGTAATTCGTGACGCTTCCGTGTCTTCTGATGCAGACGGGACATGTACTCCTTGTTTGACATGCGCTTCTTCTCCACCTCGATGTTTTTGGCTTCATCAAGGAGTTGTTGACGACGCGCTTCTAGGGCTTGGGCCCTTTTCGTCCAGCTCATCTGCGGTAAGTTCTGCAGCTGTAGGGATAGGTGTGGTTAATGCGGCATCGATGAGCTTACGCGCACCGTCAGTGATCACGTTCCCATCCACCGATGCTTCTTTTTTCGGCTCGTTTGGGATAAGTGACTCCATCCGAGTCTTCCTCATATTCCTCGACGATCACTTTCTCTGTCAGAGGCTCTTTTGCCGGGGTCTTGTTCTTCTTGTTCTTCTTCTTTGCCCTCTTGGCAGCGCCGGTAGCAAGACGGCTTTGGGTCCGTTTCCCGAGTCAAGCTCTGAGCGGTACTTTCGGACATCTGGAGTTCGGGATTGTCTCCGACCTCCATATCATCCTGCGGTTTGGGAGAGTGTTCCCCGGATCCTTCGTCCATGGCTTCTCCGTCTTCTACAGTTTTGGAGTTGTATTCCTCGTCATATTCCGCGGAGAACTTTCGGAAATCTGCCGACGTCATGGACTCATCCGAGGATACGGGAACGTCGACGTTTGTTCCAATTGCCTCCAGCACCGAGTCGGTGTTTTCTCCCAGCATCGGCAGAGCCGGATCTGGATCCAACGTATCCAATGAAGTGCGATGCGTGCTTCTTGAGGAAAGGCATGTCTGTCCCGGCAATCGTCAGAGCCGGAATCAGTGCCATTGATATGCTCCTCCTGGATTTGGACTTCCACGGTGGGTCGATCTGGATCCCGGCTTCTCCAGGGAGATCCACTCCAGATTCGACTTGGTCCGCGGGTTTTCTTTAGGCTCGGATTTCTCCACTATCTCCGCAACTGGTGCGGGCTGGGTGGGATTAGGGTTTTCTGAGATCCAAAACTCCGCACCACCCTCCGCGGACAAAGGGACCCAGAAGTTTCTTGTGCCTCTATCATCACCGCTGGGGTGGGTTGGGCAGGTTCAGCGAAACCGATGTAAACATCGATCTCGCCAAAAGACATGATTGTATAAGCAGTCATGGCCTCCTAGCCGGAATCCAAGTCTCCTCGAGAATGATGAGAAGGACGTCGCTGGCGTAGAGGATGCGACCGACGGCGATGGTCTCGCCGATTCCGATTCTTGCAGATTCCGTCGGAACGTAGATCCTAAGCTCACTTGCCCCACGGTGGGCGCCAACTATCGTCGGATTGATGACAAGTACGCCATGAGGGGGTCCTCGAGGCGTGCGGTAGAGAGGGGTGTGAGGCGTACGGTGTTCCGAGACAGTGAGCACACAGTTTACCCGGTTCGAATCCGCCGGCTTTGGACGGACCCTACTCCTGCTATCATCTAGTAATACGGCAAAGCCGAATATGGGTCAAGGGTTTCTCCTGTGCGAGTTGAGATTGTAGACTATTGGTCGTCTCTAGTTTTATTGCCCTAAAGGCTCTCCCTAGGACGGCTTATATAGATATCCGGCCTAGGGTTTACAGGAGAGATCAATCTGGCTACGACTAAGAGTTGATTATAGAGTACATCTTGAACTACAAGTACCATTATGGGCCTAAGTCGGTAATTCTTCTGGGCCTTCCCGTAGCCGGATGGGACTCCGTCTTCTCTCTCTAACTAGGCCGCCCGTGAAGCAAAGCTCTAACCCGAAGTGGGCCACCCTGGTCAGTGAGGAACGTTGAGGATACCCGGAAAGTATATCCCCAACAATTACATTTGTGTTCTTTTCACAAATCACATATGGACCCACTAGGTCATTGCTTGTGTGTTCTTACACTAAAACCAGCACTACAGTCATTGCATGTGTGTTCTTTTCACAAACCAATATGGATCCACCAGTGTCACTACATGTGTGTTCTTTCCACAACCACTTATGGATCCACCAGTGTTCATTGCATGTGTGTTTTTTCCACAAACCACATATGGATCACCTAGTGGTCATTGCATGTGTGTTCTTTTTCACAAACCACATATGGACCCACTAGAGTCATTACATGTGTGTTCTTATACTAAAACTAGCACTAGAGTCATTGCATGTGTGTTCTTTCGCAAACACACATGGATCAACCAGTGTCATTGCATGTGTGTTCTTTCCAGAAACCACATATGGAACCACCAGTGTTCATTGCATGTGTGTTCTTTTCCACCAAACCACATATGGATCCACTAGAGTCATTGCATGTGTGTTCTTATACCAAAACCAGCACTAGACACATTGCATGTGCGGTCTTTTCCACAAACCACATATGGATCCATTAGAGTCATTCCATGTGTGTTCTTTCCACAAACCACACATGGATCAACCAGTGTCATTGCATGTGTGTTCTTTCCAAAACCACATATGGATCAACCAGTGGTCATTGTATGTGTGTTCTTTTCACAAACCACAAATGGACCCACTAGAGTCATTGCATGTGTGTTCTTTCCACAACCACACATGGATCCACCAATGTCATTGCATGTGTGTTCCTCACATGAACCACATATGGACCACCAGTGTCATTGCATGTGTGGTTCTTTCCACAAACCACATATGGATCAACCAATGGCATTGCATGTGGTGTTCTTTTCACAAACCACAAATGGATCAACCATGTTCACTACATGTGTGTTCTTTTCACAAACCACTTATGGATCAACCAGTGGCCATTGCATATGTGTTATTTTCACAAACTACATATGGACCCACTAGAGTCATTGCATGTGTTTCTTTTCACAAACTACATATGGACCCACTAGAATCATTGCATGTGTGTTCTTATACTAAACCAGCACTAGACTCATTGCATGTGTGTTCTTTCACAAACCACACATGGATCCACCAGTGTCATTGTATGTGTGTTCTTTTCCACAAACCCACATGGATCCACCAATGTCATTGCATTTGTGTTCCTCACATGAACCACATATGGACCTACTAGAGTCATTGCATGTGTGTTCTTTCCACAAACCACACATGGATCAACCAGTGTCATTGCATGTGTGTTTCTTTCCACAAACCACGTATGGATCAACCAATGGCATTGCATGTGTGTTCTTTTCACAAACCACAAATGGATCAACCAGTGTTCACTACATGTGTGTTCTTTCCACAAACCACTTATGGATCAACCAGTGCCATTGCATGTGTGTTATTTTCACAACTACATATGGATCCCCTAGAGTCATTGCATGTGTGTTCTTTTCACAAATACATATGGACCCACTAGAGTCATTGCATGTGTGTTCTTATACTAAACCAGCACTAGACTCATTGCATGTGTGTTCTTTTCACAAACCACACATGGTTCCACCAGTGTCCATTGTATGTGTGTTCTTTCCACAAACCACACATGGATCAACCAGTGGTCATTGCATGTGTGTTCTTTTCCACAAACCACATATGGATCCATTAGAGTCATTGCATGTGTGTTCTATCCACAAACCACACATGGATTAACCAATGGCATTGCATGTGTGTTCTTTCCACATCTACATATGGATCAACCAGTGGCATTGCATGTGTGTTCTTTTCACAAATCACATATGGACCCACTAGAGTCATTGCTTGTGTGTTCTTATACTAAAACCAGCACTATCATTGCATGTGTGTTGTTTTCATAAACCACATATGGATCCACCAGTGTTCATTGCATGTGTGTTCTTTTCCACAAACCACATATGGATCAACTAGTGGTCATTGCATGTGTGTTCTTTTCAAAAACCACATATGGACCCGCTAGAGTCTTGCATGTGCGTTCTTATACTAAACTAGCACTAGAGTCATGGCATGTGTGTTCTTTCCACAAACCACACATGGATCAACTAGTGTCATTGCTGTGTGTGTTCTTTCGAGAACCACATATGGATCCACCAGTGTTCATTGCATGCGTGTTCTTTTCCACAAACCACATATGGATCCACTAGAGTCATCGCATGTGTGTTCTTTCCACAAACCACACATGGATCCACCATGGCATTGGATGTGTGTTCCGGACATGAACCACATATGGACCCACTAGAGTCATTGCATGTTGTTCTTTCCACAAACCACATATGGATCCACTAGAGTCATTGCATGCGTTTTGTTTTCACAAACCACATATGGATGAACCAATGGCATTGCATGTGTGTTCTTTCCACAAACCCACCATGGATCAACCAGTGTCATTGCATGTGTGTTCTTTTTCCACAAACAACAAATATGTATCCTCTAGAGTCATTGCATGTGTGTTCTTTCCACCACCACATATGGATCACCCAATGTTCATTGCATATGTGTTCTTTTCCACAAACCACATATGGATCCACTAGAGTCATTGCATGTGTGTTATTATACTAACCAGCACTAGACTCATTGCATGTGTGTTCTTGTCACAAACCACATATGGATCCACCAGTGTCATTGCATGTGTGTTTCTTTCCACAAACCAGACATGGATCACCAGTGTCATTATATCTGTGTTCTTTCCACAAACACATATGGATCAACCAATGGCATTGCATGTGTCTTCTTTTCACAACCACACATGGATCACCTAGTGTTCACATGCATGTATGTTCTTTCCACAAACCACTTATGGATCACAAGTGGTCATTGCATGTGTGTTCTTTTCCACAACCACATATGGATCCACTAGAGTCATTGCATGTGTGTTCTTTTCACAACCACATATGGATCCACCAGTGTCATTGCATGTGTGTTCTTTCCACAAACCACACATGGATCAACCAGTGTCATTATATGTCTGTTCTTATCCACAAACCACATATGGATCAACAATAGCATTGCATGTGTGTTCTTTTCACAAACCACACATGGATCAACTAGTGTTCACTACATGTGTGTTCTTTCCACAAACCACTTATGGATCAACCAGTGGTTATTGCATGTGTGTTCTTTTCCACAAACCACATATGGATCCACTAGAGTCATTACATGTGTGGTTCTTTCCACAAACCACACATGGATCCACCAATGGCTTTGCATGTGCGTTCCTGACATGAACCACATATGGACCCACTAGAGTCATTGCATGTGTGTTCTTTCCACAAACCACATATGCATCCACTAGAGTCATTGCATGCATGTTCTTTTCACAAACCACATATGGATGAACCAATGGCATTGCATGTGTGTTCTTTCCACAAAACCACACATGGATCAACCAGTGTCATTGCATGTTTGTTCTTCCACAACCCACATATGATCAACCATTGGTCATTGCATGTGTGTTCTTTCCACAAACCACTTATGGGTCCACCAGTGTTCATTGCATGTGTGTTCTTTTCCACAAACCACATATGGATCCACCAATGTCATTGCATGTGTGTTCTTTTCACCAACTACTACATATGGACCCACTAGAGTCATTGCATTTGTGCTCTTATACTAAACCAGCACTAGAGTCATTGCATGTGTGTTCTTTCCATAACCCACATGGATCAACCAGTGTCATTGCATGTGTGTTCTTTGCAAAAACCTCACATGGATCAACTAGTGTCATTGCATGTGTGTTCTTTCCACAAACCACATATGGATCAACTAGTGGTCATTGCATGTGTTTTTCTTTCTTCCCACAACCATATATGGAACCATTAGAGTCATTGCATGTGTGTTCTTTCCACAAACCACACATGGATCAACCATGTCATTGCATGTGTGTTCTTTTCACAAACCATATATGGATCCACCAGTGTTCATTGCATGTGTGTTCTTTTCCACAAACCACATATGGATCCACTAGAGTCATTGCATGTGTGTTCTTATACTAAAACCAGCACTAGACTCATTGCATGTGTGTTCTTTTCCACAAAACACATATGGACCAACCAGTGGCATTGCATGTGTGTTCTTTCCCACAAAACACATATGGATCAACCAGTGTCATTGCATGTGTGTCTTTTCCACAAACCAGATATGGATCAACAGTGGTCATTGTTGTATGTGTGTTTCTTTCACACTACATATGGAGTCATTGCATTTGTATTCTTTCCACAACCACACATGGATCCCAATGGCATTGCATGTGTGTTTCCTGACATGAACCACATATGGACCCACTAGAGTCATTGCATGTTTGTTCTTTCCACAAACCACACATGGATTAACCAGTGTCATTGCATGTGTGTTCTTTCCACAAACCACATATGGATCAACCAATGGCATTGCATGTGTGTTCTTTTCACAAACCACAAATAGATCAACCAGTGTTAACTGCATGTGTGTTCTTTCCACAAACCACTTATGGATCAACCAGTGGTCATTGCATGTGTGTTCTTTTCCACAAACCACATGTGGATCCACTACAGTCATGCATGTGTGTTCTTTTCACAAACCACATATGGACTGACTAGAGTCATTGCATGTGTGTTCTTATTCTAAAACCAGCACTACACTCATTGCATGTGTGTTCTTGACAAACCACACATGGATCCACTAGTGTCATTGCATGTGTGTTCTTTCCACAATCCACACATGATGAACCAGTGGTCATTGCATGTGTGTTCTTTTCCACGAACCACATGTGGATGCATTAGAGTCATTGCATGTGTGTTCTTTCCACAAACCACACATGGATTAACCATTGGCATTGCATGTGTGTTCTTTCCACAAACCACATATGGATCAACAAGTTGGCATTGCATGTGTGTTCTTTTTTCTCAAATCACAAATGGACCTAGTAGAGTCATTGCTTGTGTGTTCCTATACTAAAACCAGCACTAAGTATTGCATGTGTGTTGTTTTCATAAAGGCACATATGGATCCACCAGTGTTCACTGCATGTGTGTGTTGGAGATATGCCCAAGAGGCAATAATAAAGTGGTTATTATTATATCTTTATGATTATGATGAAATGTTTGACATCCCATGCTATAATTGTATTATTACGGAAACACTAATACTGTGTGTTTGTAAACATAAAAGAGTCCCTAGTAAGCTCTTGTTGAACTAGCTTGTTGATTAATTGATGATCATGGTTCCTGATCATGGACATTGGATGTGATTATAACAAGGTTATATCATTAGGAGAATGATGTAATGGACACACACCCATAGTAAGCGTAGCATAAAGATCAAGTCATTAAGTTCAGTATTGCTATAAGCTTTCAAATGCATAGTAACCTAATCCTTCGACCATGAGGTTATGTTAATCACCATTCACCGGATGGATACTTGATGACATCAAACCCGCTTCATACTGGGTGGTCATAAAGGTGTCATTGGGTATTCCTGAAAGTATGTGTTGAAGCGCATGAACCAAGATTGGGATTTGTCCATCCATATGACGGATAAGATATGCTCTGGGCCCTCTCGGTGGAATGTCATCTAGTTAGCTTGCAAGCATGTGACTAGGTCACAAGGGATGACATATCACGGAACGAGTAAAGAGTACTTATCAGTAACGAGGTAGAACTAGGTATGAGATACCGACGATCAAACCTCGATAAGTATAGTATCGTCGTGACAAAGGGAATTGGTTTCGTATGTAAATGGTTCAATCGATCTACAGAGTCATCGTTGAGTATGTGGGAGCATTATGGATCTCCAGGTCCCGCTGATGGTTATTGATAGGAGATGTGTCTCTATCATGTCTACATATTCACGAACCGTAGGGTGACACACTTAGGTTCGAAGTTGTTTTAAGTAGATATGGAATGTGCGTTGGAGACCGAATGTTGTTCGGAGTCTCGGATTGGATCGGGACATCACGAGGAGATCCGGAATGGTCCGGAGAATAAGATTCATATATAGGGGATCATTTTCTGAGTTAGGAAATGTTCCGGAGTATTTGTATGAGGGATTCTAGAAGGTTTCGGAATGTTCTAGAAGGTTCTAGAGGATTTCTTGGAGTTTGCTTGAAAACCAAGAAAGGGTCAAAGGAAACCTAGTGGGGCAAGACACGATTCGTGGGGGAGGAGGACTCCTCCCCCCTTCCCACCGCCGGCCATAGGAGGGGAGTCCTACTAGGACCTCCCCCTCCCAGGCGTGCCTCCCCCCTAAATAGAAGGGCAGGGGCGCCCCCTCCAAGCCCTCTCCCATAACAACTCCAATCTCTCTGCTCTGCCGCCTCTCTCCTCCACCTTTCTTCTGCCAGGCATAGGCGAAGCCCTGCAGAATTCTCTACTCCACCACCACCACCACCACGCCGTCGTGCTGCTGGGATTCCGTGGAGAAGATCTACTACCTCCGCTGCTCGCTGGAACGGGGAGAGGAAGGTCTGCTTCGACTCCCACACGTGTACCGACTGCGGAAGCGCTGCCGAAAGGCGGCGCCGGAAGGAGTCCACTTGACCGACTGCGGAAGCGCTGCCGGAACGTGACGCCGGAAGGATCGTCCACACGATCTTGAGATCGGGCAAGTGATCGACTACATCAACCACGAGATCTAATCTCGTTAACGCTTTCAGGATCTACGAGGGTTAGTTCCTATCTATCTCGTTGCACATGTCTAATAGATTAGATCTTGGCTTTTATCTAGATTAGATCTGGGTTTTGTTCGTTCTTGCGGTAGAAATTTTTTTGTTTTCCATGCTACGAACCCATCAGTGGTATCAGAGCCGTATCTATGCGTAGATCTGTTGCACGAGTAGAACACAATGTTTTTGTGGGCGTTGATGCTTTTGTTGTCGGTGTCTTAGCGTGTACTTTGCATCTTGCGGCATGGTGGGATGAAGCGCTCGGGCTAACATTACATGTCATCGCACATGAGACTTGCTCCACGCTTGACGTGCAACTTGCTTTGCACAAGTGGCTTTGCGGGGTCTGTCTCTCCCACCATAGTTAAGATTCAATTTACAATGAGCATCTGACAACACTTGTATCAACGTTGTGGTTCTGTTCGTAGGTAAGAATCCGGTTCTTATGCGAAAGCCCCAAAGCCACGTAAAACATGCAAAGAAAATTAGAGGCGTCTAACTTGTTTTGCAGGGGTTTTGTGATGTGATATGGCCATTATGTGATTGTGATTATATTTGATGTATGCAATGATCCTTAGTTGTAATATGGCAACCGGCAGGAGCCTAATGGTTGTCTTAATTCTGTTAAGACCTGCGTGTCTATTCATCTATGTAATAGCTTTATTCCAAGTAGTTGTAATAGTTGCTGTTGGTGATGGACAACCATGAAGCGGCGCCACGGACCTTGACGCAATGCTGGTGATGATGGAGATCGTGTCCGTGCTTTGGAGATGGAGATCAAAGGCACAAGAAGAAAGGGCCATATCATATCACACTAATTATGAATTGCCTGTGATGTTAATCCTTTATGCATCTTGTATTGCTTAGATCGCGACGGTAGCATTATAAGATGATCCCTCTCACTAAATATCAAGTAATAAAGTGTTCATCCTTAGTTGGCACCGTTGCTAAGACTCGTCGTTTCGAAGCATCTCAGTGATGATCGGGTGTGATAGACTCTACGTGTGCATACAACGGGTGCAAGCCAGATTTGCACAGGCGGAAACTAAGGTTAACCTTGACGAGCCTAGCATGTACAGACATGGTCTCGGAACACGGAATACCGAAAGGTAAAGCATGAGTCATATGGATGATTGATGAACATGTTGATTGTTCGCCTTTAAAGGCTACATCATCTCACGTGATGATCGACTTGGTGTAGTGGATTTGGTTCGTGTAATCACTAAAACAACTCGAGGGATGTTGTTTTGAGTGGGAGTTCATTTGTAATTTGGATTAGTCGAACTCAATTTATCATAACACAATCAAAGTGAATTTGCATAGTTTGTTGTAGTCATTGGCATCCGTTCACCACCTTACGCTTAGTTATAGTTGAGATAGTGGAACTATAGAAATTCTGGATATTACTTTACGAACTGGTATCGTATTGTTTTGAATGTCAATTTAAAGTTTATAAGTCCTATTGCAAACTTTCAGCAACTCTATTATACTCCATGAAGTTTAATAAATAGTATTAAATCAAGAGTAACAATTCCAGTGTTAGTATCTAATGTATCATGTTTGCCTCCATGATTCTTGATACTCAAAAAGATTGTTTTTAATATCAAGTTTATCTAAGAGCTGAAAGCAATGTTTCAGAAACCATCATATGTGAAAGGTATTGCGATATCTAAAACAATGTGTTTGGTTACAACATGATAGAGTATACGTCCTCATATTTGATGAGAATTTGTGAAGGTTGGAGACGCTAGTCGTCCTAATCCTCAAAAGGTTTTGAAAAAGAAACATTATACTCGCAATTCACCTTATAAGCTATAGCAGCTTGATCATGAAAGTTGTCATGATAAGGATGAATAGAAGATGTAAGTAAAATGTTTACTACACTAAAAGATTACTAACGAATGGAATTTTGAAAGAATGCCAAACATTTGATGATGGTGATCCACTTCAAAGTGCAAGTCCAAAGTATTGGTATTTGACTATACACACTTTGTACTATGTGTCATGTGAATGACACCACTTGATGTTGATAGATTCTTTTAAAAGAAAAGGAATTGCTGAAAGAGAATCTATAAAATATTTGGCAGAAAATAAAGGTTGGAGATGTCCAACTTAGGTATATAGAAGATATACATGTTAGGGTTGTATTCCCTTGCTTGTTAAACATGTGGTTCTCTAGGTATTGGATACCGAATTGGTTGGTATGAAGTGTCATACAGGACAACACAATTCATGAACTGCAATGGCCTAAGTAACTAGCAAGAGAAATATGTGATGATGTTCATCGAAAACAAACAAAGGGTTGTTGTGTGTTGCTCGTTAACATCAAAGCCTGGCCTTCAAGATTTGTTTCAATAATTGTTATTTGATCAGGTATTATGACGACAAAAGGTTGTTCAAATATTACCGTATTCCAATAAGATGGATGATATACAAGTCTGGTAGGAGAAATGAAGACCATAAAACTAATGCTAAAATGTCGCAATACGAATGATTGAAAGATCACTTGCAAAGTGACATCGCCGTTTAAATTATATTGAAAGGATATATGAAGAAACTCCATGTTGATGTATTTTTGGAGTCTTTGATTTAGATCAAATGACGCTTGTGATACTTTCCTGGAGATAATTAAAACTCCGTTCGTAGGACCAAAAGAGGAACGGACGACTAACTGATTGGAATTTGTACATATTGATGTATATAGTCCATTATGTGTAGTCGTGGGCGATGGATTTCAACTTCATATGCTTTCTCCGAAGATTTGAGTGAGTATATGTATATACTTACTCAATAAGGAAGAAATATGAAACATTTGAAAATGTTCAAAGACTTTCAAGATGAAGTGGAAAATCATTGTAACAAGAAATAAAAGAGTTTATGATTGGATCATAAAGAAAGATGTTTAAGTTACAATTTTAGCAAAACACCTAAGATTTGAGGAATCGTTCCATGGAGTTTGCCATTCCTCAAAACACCATAGGAGTATGGGAGTGTTCAAGGACTATGTATGAAACCTTGTTTGACAGGGTAAGATCAAGGGTGTCATTTATAAAACTGCCATTGTGTTTAAGATTTAAGCTTTAAGTGAGACTACCGCGTTTACACTGAAAAGAGCACCATCATGATCCGTTGAAATGACACCATAGAGTTATGGTTGGGATAAAACCCGAATTGTCTTTTCTTAATTTTGGTATGTTATGATAAGTAAAATGTTTACACCAAAGTCGGATAAGCACGTCTTTGTAGGTATCCCAAAGATTTTTGGAAGTTCTCCATAACACCGAGGACAAAGAGTTTTACTTGGAAAGTCCAGTTTCTTGAGAAGGAATTTTTCGTGAAAAGTTAAGTGGGAGACAATGAACTTTGATAAGGTTGTTGAACCTATAGCTATAATGTGCTAAGTCGCGCAGCGCCGGAAAGTTTCCCGGTGACGGCCACAATGCTCATGGCTCTCGTGATTACAAAAGGTGTGACCTCGGAGATTAGAGTTCCTATAGAACCGTGTGGGTCGGTAAGAATCAAATAGTAAGATTTGATTAAGCAAGTCATTATTGTTTTGACAATGATGAACCGACTACATGCAAAGAAGCGATGATGGGCCCTGACTCCATAAAATGACTAGAAGTCATGGAATCCGTGATAGCTTCCATACACGAGAATCAAGTTTCTGACTTTGAAGACCCTCTCCGGAAAGGCGTGAAGCCTATCGGTCGTGTTTGGATCTTATAAAGAATAGACATGGATGTTTCAAATCTATGAAATAGTCGACATGTCGGAAAGAGTTTACGACAATGTTCGAGGAATTGACTATGATAAGATTTGATTTTCATAGCGATATTTAGTTGGACGGATTAATTTAGCAACCACTACATATATTTTGGTATATGGTAGTTGAACAAACAAAACAAGTTCTTCTAATAGAATGGTTACCTAGGACGTTGTACATGACACGATCCAAAGGGTTTTGTTAATTCAAAGATGCTAAAAGAGTATGCTAAACTTCAATAGTTGAAGTAAGCATAGCGGAGTTGGAATCTTCACCATGATGAAACTGTTAAAAGAGTTTAAATTCATCGGAGATGATGAAGATGCTTGCATTTGCAAGAAATTAAGTGGGAGCGCTGAGACATATTTCTAATACATTATGTAGAGGACATATTGTTGATTGAAATGATGTCTCTTGTATTGACACAGGTTAATAATTTCATTTCGATGAAAGACTTAGGCATACCCAAGAATTAGGAATCAATGTCTATATGAATAGATTGAGGCGCTAATATGGTTTTGGCCAAATGTACATAGATAAGATGTTGAATGAGTTCAATATGGAAACAACAAGAAAGGTTCTTAACGCACGGAAAGGACTGAATCAATATTCAAGTTGTTGACACGAGATTCAAGTGTTTTGACACTTGGTGAAATCATCAAGAATATTTTGATCAATCATTCTTTAGATGTACACATCCAGATATGTCCTATGCTCTAAATGTTATGAGCATATACCAGAATGATTCATAAGATGATCATTGTACATAGTAAAGATATTCTTATGAGCTTTGGAAGAACTAAGAATATACCATGTATAAGTGACAAATAGTTAAAGGTAGTTCATTGTAAAGTGTTACAATTGATACTAGTTTTGTCACAAGATACAAATTAAAGTTTATCTCATTTAAGACTATGGGTGGCACAATTAATGGAAAGGATGTTCCATGATGGATTTGGATTGAGTTCCAAAGTTGAGAACATTGTGACGGATACTACAACAAAAAGCTAAGTATATAACTGCTATAGTAGCAGCAAAGGAGGGCATTGTGTAAGTAGTTTGTTATCAACTAGGCTGTGGTTCAAAGTAGGCTAATACTAATTAATATACATTGTATGACAATTGTATCAACATGATTTAATCCCAAGGAACTAAGGTCTCACAAAAGACCAAATTTATACAATGCCATCTCATTGGAGAATGAGTAATGCGTAGGGACGCAAGGACATGCAAATACACCAGACCTGGAAGTGTAGATCCGAAGATTATGTTTACCACTAGCAATAGTGCAAGATCTCACCATGATAAAGTAAGATCCCTGTGATTGCAGTGCTAGTCACTGGATCAAATGCTAGCACCCACAGTTTAAGATGAAGTACAGAGAAACAAGGTCATTATTACATCGCACATCCAGGAGTATAATAGTTCTTACAACTCACTTAGCCCAAGGCTAAGACACGAGTTTACATAACCTATAAAAATAGAGTCCTTAGTCTTCATGTGCCACAGGCAAGCATGTCGAGTGTAGACTCGCAACCCTACTCATCATCAGAGTAACCCTGCAACATAATAGTTACAGCCACAAGGGTCATACATTTGAATTGTATTGGCAGTGATACTAAAGTTACTTAGTATAATCCAACAACTAATGAATATGACTAAGTGGGGTTATGGCTGGCTTTGCTAAAATAGTTTAACTTATAGTTTTTTGTAGAAGTTTTTCATTCAAGCTATAAGGTACCAATGATAGACATCACTGACCTTCATCCCTGTTCACCCACAAGTTTTAACTTAGAGAATTTGGATGAGAGATTATTGAACTACTTCACTGTCTTGAGGCTCAGAAGTTGTCCATAACCGGGGACACGGCTACTTACTTAGTTTTAACCCTCTCGAGAGGTGGTCACTTTCCCCCCACAAGACTCGACATGCTCGAGACAAGACCTTTCGAAGCAATCCCTCAGACCACCACGGACGCGTTCCATCCTATCATCACTACCACCCTCTGTCCGCCTGGCTGAGTTCTTGCAACTTAGTTGGTCAAGGCAGAGCCCATATGCCATGTGGTTGCACTAGAAGCTTCATGACAAGAATGTCTCCAATCTCTTTATTCCTTGGTGGCCATCCACAAGTGTGATACACCAGTTTGACCATAGACATTGCCCCTGAGTAACCACTCAACATAATCCAGCAAGTCCCAATCCACCGGTGTTTCATTAATAATAGTTGTTTTTCTTAGTTAAACAAAAATAATATCATTTCCATATTATCTTGATATATCTTTTCCACCCACAAATTCTACTAGCATAGCTAAGCATTCTAGCTACAAGTAGTCCTTTGACTAGTGGATACTACCAAGATATAATCTATATAGCATAGCATAGTATAGCAATAGGATAATTCTATCATATCAAGGTCTACCAAAATATCACTAGTGCAATAGTGAAATAATAGGACTGGGATGAACTATCACTTGCCTTGGTAGCTAGGGGAATAGGTACAATCCTCACAGTAACAAACTTCACAATCCACACAATCTACATAAGATCAATACAACAATAAAAATTCAATCAATAAAACATTACAACACATGAATGCATGCAACATGCAAAGATATGATCACAACTCCATAATTTACAAAGTATCAGTACTGAGGATAGAATACCTCATCTAAATGCATAGATATACTAAAAAAATCTATAGAACAATTTTGTGAATAAAATTCCTAAAAGGTTCTGTATATAATCCATTTTCCAGAGGCAAGAGTGTGAAAAAGGCCTCCATAATAAGGTCTCATTTTTCTAAATCCAGACACCAATTTGTATTTTTCTGATTTGTGGAACAAAAGTTATTGAATTTCCAGTTAAATACTAAATCAGTCTATTTTCTAATTAAACAGAAATAGTCTGGCGACGTGGCGTTTTCCTATTGGCTGATACCGGTTCGGCCGGATCGACTACTGGCGAGCCGTCAGATTTAAGTGACGTTGGACGGATCAGATTAGCCGTAACCCCTTCGTTTAAGTGATCTAATCTTAACCGCTAGGATCTGATCGAACGGCTGCTAAGCATCTCGCCGAGTCTGGCGGTGCTAACGACGGCGCGCGGGCGGCGGAGCATCGGCCGATGGGGGTTCTGGTGACTCTACGAGGGCTGGGAGACTGTGGACACGTACCAGAGGTCAGGAGGTCGTGGGCGGTCTCGATGGAGGTCACTGCGGTTGGGGGGGGTGCTCGGGCTTGGCCTGGATCCTTCGCCGGAGTTGCGGTCGCCATCAGAACTCACAGCTCAACGACGGAGACGAAGACCTGGGCTCAAACCAATCGGCAAAGAGGTCAGCGAGGTGCGCAAGCGTCTGCAAACTACCTAGTAAAGACCAAAAGGGGCGGCGGGAACCCTACCTTTGCCGGAGAAGGCGACTGACGGTGGCGGCAGAGGGAGTTCCGCCGGAATTGTCCCTGTCGTCGACCTGGGGCAAAAGAAATCGCGTGGCTTGGTCAGTAGGTGCGCCAGGAGATGGGGAAATAGATGGGACCAAGGGGAGGGCGCCGGCGGCGTGGGCTCACGGAATTGTCGCCGGAGTTCATCGACTGCGGCGTTCGAGCTCGAATTAGGGGAGCCTGGGGGCTCTCTAGGGGTGGCGTCTGAGGAAAATGACTAGGAGGGGGTGAGGATTAAGTAGGAGCATTCATCGGGGATAATCACTGCGAGAAACGGCCGAGATCAATCGTTTTGAAAACGGGCTGAGAGGGGGGAGTTTGCTCGACGGCGCGGCTGAAGACGACGGGTGGGGGGTTTGACGTGGCGTGGGGCCAGCTTGTCAGTGAGAGGGAGTAGCCAGGGCGCGGTAAGAAAGGGGAAAGAGGGGAAACACCGGGTGGGCTTAATGGGCCAGGTTGGGCCAGAATGCTGTCAGCTGCTGCTGTTTGAATTTTTCCCTCCTTTTCTTTTTTTCTAATTCAGTTTTCTCCAAAACTTTTGATTTAATGGTTCAAATTGATTCAAACCATTTGGTGAAATTTGTAAAACTCAACTAGGTTTTTAGGGTATTATACAACATATTTACCTACTATTTTAATCCAAAGTACTCACTTGGACTTAATAGGTAATATAGCATTTTCTTTGGTTCCACTTCCATAAATTCCTAACCATGGCCCAAAATTGCACCAGATTTTTGGAGGACATTCTAAATGCAATGCAAAAACATGCCATGATGATATGAGTGCAATGATGATGCTTTCACATGAAAATTTGGATGTTACAAATCTAACCCCCTTAAGATGAATCTCGCCTCGAGATTCGGGTTGGCTAGCAGATAGGTGAGGGTGATCTCTCCGAAGTTCACTTCTCGCTCCTAGGTTGCTTCTGATTCAGTGTGATGGTTCCACTACACTTTGCAGAATTTGATGGTCTTGGTACGGGTAATTCTTTCTGCCGTCTCCAGAATCTTAATAGGTTTCTCTTCATAAGTGAGATCATTATCTAGCTGAACTTCCCTCCAATGGTATAGTGTCTTTCAACGAAGTTTCTTCCATCTCTGGTGACACTTTTCAGCTACTACATGGAATACATTGTGAACTGCTGACAAAGATTCTGGTAATTCTATCTCATATGCTACTTTCTCCTTTGCGACTCAAATCTGAAAGGCCCTACATACCGTGGTGCTATTTCCCTTTGATTTCAAACCTCTTCACACCACGAAGTGGTGATACCCTGAGATAAGCTCTATCACCAACCTCGTAGGTAACCTCTCTACGTTTTGGATCAGCAAAGCTCTTTTGCCGAGATTGAGCTACCTTAAGCCTATCTCTTACCATATTGACTTTCTCCTGGCCTCTTTCATTAGGTCTGGCCGAACAAGTTTCTTTCTCCTACTCCATTCCATAGCAATGGTGTAGTACACTTCTTCCATAAAGGAATCAAATGGAGCCATTTCTTATGCTCGACTGATACTGTTATTGTAAGAAAACTCTGCGTATGGTAGACTTTCATCCCAACTGGATCCATAATCTAACGCACATGCTCTTAGCATATCCTCTAATATTTGATTGTCCTTTCCGTCTGTCCATCTGTTTGCGGATGAAATGCAGTGCTGAATTCTAACCGAGTTCCTAATGACTCGTGAAGTTGTCGCCAAAAGTGTGAAGTGAACTGAGTTCCTCTGTCGGACACGATACTTTTAGTACCCCATGCAAACATACAATTCTATTCATGTAAATCTTGGATAGTTTTGCACTTGTATAAGTGGTCTTCACTGGTATGAAATGGGCCACTTTCATCAAGCGATCAACGATAACCCATATGGAATCGTATCCAGACCTAGTCCTTGGCAGTCCAGTGATGAAATCCATACCGATTTTATCCCATTTCCATCAGGTATTGGTAGCGGTTGCAATAGTCCTGCCGGTTTTTTGATGTTCTGCCTTTACACGACTAACACCGTCGCATAGAGCAATATGTATGTTCTGCTATATCTTTCTTTAGATTATTTCCACCAAAATCTTCCCTTAACATCCATATACATCTTGGTGTTGCCAGCGTGAATTGAATATGGTGAATTGTGAGCTTTCTTAAGATCAACTTCTAAGTTCGGGATCCTGTGGAACACAGATACGTTTTTCGTACTATAAGATTCTTGTTCATCTACATGGAATCCTTTTGCCTTTCCTTCACTAACTTTACTTTTGATTTCATCTATTTCTTTGTCCAACTTTTGGGCCTCTTGAATTCTATCCATTAGTGTGGGCTGCACCTCCAAGAATGCAAGGTACCCTTCAGGCACAATTCGAGTCTTAGCTCTCTAACTGAGCACACAACTCCTCCGGCAATTCTCCTTTGCGAGGCCATTCACATAGACTTTGCGGCTTAATGCATCGGCTACAACATTTGCCTTTCCAGGATGGTATTGTAAACTTAAGTCATAGTCCTTGATGAGTTCTAAGCCGTCTTCTTTGTCTCATGTTGAGCTCTTTCTGTGTAAAAATATATTTCAAACTCTTGTGATCAGTGAACATCTCACAACATTTTCCCATAAGATAATGCCTCCATGTTTTTTAGTGCATGCACAACTGATGCCAAACTCTAGATCATGAGTAGGATAATTTACTTCATGATTTTTGAGTTGCCTTGATGCATAGCTACAAACAACTTTACCTTGTTGCATCAGTACACCTCCCAGTCCTTGGTGAGATGCATCACAATAGACTTGAAAATCTTTCTCAAGATCTGGCAAACTACACTGGTGCTGACACAAGTCTCTTTTTCAATTCCTGAAAGCTGGTTTCACAAGCTTCTGTCCAATTAAACTTATTCTCCTTCTTCAGCAGATTAGTCATGGGCTTTGCAATCTTAGAGAAATTCTCAATGAACCTTCGATAGTATCCTGCCAACAGGACCAAGGAACTACGGACTTCTTTAACTGATTTAGGAGGTTCCCATTCTGTCACACAACTGCCACTTTTGCTGGATCAACAGCTATACCATTTCTAGATACTATGTGCCCAGGAAAACCACTTCGTTCAGCCAGAATCACATTTACTGAACTTGGCATAAAGTTGATGTTCCCTGAGTTTCTCTAGAATCAGGCGTAGATGTTCCTCATGTTCTTTGTTGGTTTTGGAATATACCAATATATCATCGATGAATACCACTACGAATTTGTCAAGAATTCCATGAATACTTTATTCATCATGTTTCATGAAATAGGCTGGTGCATTAGTTAATCCAAACGGCATCACCGTATATTCATACAACCCGTATCTAGTGGTGAATGCAGTCTTGGGTATGTTCTCTAATCTTGAGTTGAAGTATCCTGATCGGATATCGATTTTTGAGGACACAATGCACCCTCCAGTTGATCGAAGAGATCATTTATTCTAGGCAGGGGTACTTATTCTTTATGGTCACTTCATTAAGTGAACGATAATCTATGCATAGTCCTTGCTTGCTTCGGTCCTTCTTTTCAACAAACAAACCGGTGCTCCCCAGGATGATGAACTTGGTTGGATAAATCCCTTTTCCAGTTGTTCTCCTAATTGCTTCTTAAGT
>CAJUXJ010002430.1:0-24556 GCA_910589775.1 Avena eriantha
TTCATGATGGGTTCGTAGCATGGAAACAAAAATTAACTACCGCAGAACGAACAAAACCCAGATCTAATCTAGATAAAAGCCAAGATCTAATCTATTAGACATGTGCAAACAGATAGATAGGAACTAACCCTCGTAGATCCGAAAGCGTTAACGAGATTAGATCTCGTGGTTGATGTAGTCGATCACTTGCCGATCTCAAGATCGTGTGGACGATCTTTCCGGCGTCGCGTTCCGGCAGCGCTTCCGCGTCGGTCAAGTGACGATCCTTCCGGCGCCGCGTTTTGGCAGCGCTTCCGCAGTCGGTCACACGTGCGGAGTCGAAGCAGACCTTCCTCTCCCCGTTCCAGCGAGCAGCGGAGGTAGTAGATCTTCTCCACGGAATCCCAGCAGCACGACGGCGTGGTGGTGGTGGTGGAGTAGAGAATTCTGCAGGGCTTCGCCTATGCCTGTGCAGAAGAAAGGTGGAGGAGAGAGGCGGCAGAGATTGGGAGTTATGAGAGCAGGGGAGGAGGGGGCGCCCCTGCCCTTCTATTTAAGGGGGGAGGGCGCCTTGGGGAGGGGGAGTCCTTGTAGGACTCCCCTCCTCTAGGCCGGCGGATTGGGGAGTGGGGGAGGAGTCCTCCTCCCCCACGACTCCTTGTCTTGACCCACCAGGACTCCTTGATCCCTATCTTGATTTTCAAGCAAACTCCAAGATATCTTCTAGAACCTTCCGGAACATTCCGAAACCTTCTAGAATCCTCATACAAACACTCCGGAACATTTCCTAACTCAGAAAATGATCCCCTATATATGAATCTTATTCTCCGGACCATTCCGGATCTCCTCGTGATGTCCCGAATCCAATCCGAGACTCCGAACAACATTCGGTCTCCAACGCATATTCCATATCTACTTAAAACAACTTCGAACCTTAAGTGTGTCACCCTACGGTTCGTGAATATGTAGACATGATAGAGACACATCTCCTATCAATAACCATCAGCGGGACCTGGAGATCCATAATGGCTCCCACATACTCAACGATGACTTCGTGATCGATTGAACCATTTACATACGAAACCAATTCCCTTTGTCACGCGATACTATACTTATCCGAGGTTTGATCGTCGGTATCTCCATACCTAGTTCTACCTCGTTACTGATAAGTACTCTTTACTCGTTCCGTGATATGTCATCCCTTGTGACCCAGTCACATGCTTGCAAGCTAACTAGATGACATTCCACCGAGAGGGCCCAGAGCATATCTATCCGTCATATGGATGGACAAATCCCAATCTTGGTCCATGCGCTTCAACACATACTTTCAGAATACCCAATGACACCTTTATAACCACCCAGTTACGAAGCGGTGTTTGATGTCATCAAAGTATCCATCCGGTGATGGTGATTAACACAACCTCATGGTCGAAGGATTAGGTTACTATGCATTTAAAAGCTTACAGCAATACGAACTTAATGACTTGATCTTATGCTACGCTTACTATGGGTGTGTGTCCATCACATCATTCTCCTAATGATATAACCTTGTTATTAATCACATCCTAATGTCCATGATCAGGAAACCATGATCATCAATTAATCAACAAGCTAGTTCAACAAGAGGCTTACTAGGGACTCTCTTATGTTTACAAAACACACATGTATTAGTGTTTCCTAATAATACAATTATAGCATGGGATGTAAACATTCATCATAAACACAAAGATATAATAATAATCACTTTTATTATTGCCTCTTGGGCATATCTCCAACAGTCTCCCACTTGCACTAGAGTCAATAATCTAGATTACATGGTAATATACCGAACACCCATGGCGTTCTGGTGTTGGTCATGCTTTGCCCTAGGGAGAGGTTTAGTCAACGGATCTGCCACATTCAGATCAGTGTGTACTTTGCAAATCTTTATGTCACCATCTCGGACATACTCGCGAATAGCGTGGAAACGTAGCTTGATGTGCTTCAGCTTGCTATGTGACCTTGGCTCCTGTGCATTAGCTATGGCACCTGTGTTGTCACAGTAGATGGCCATCGGGTCCAACGCACTGGGAACCACGCCGAGTTCAGTAATGAATTCCTTCATCCAAACGGCTTCTTGTGCAGCCTCCGAAGCAGCTATGTATTCCGATTCAGTTGAAGATTTCGCCACAACGCTTTGCTTCGCACTCCTCCAGCTCACTGCAGCACCATTCAAAATAAATACGTATCCCGACTGTGACTTTGAGTCATCCGGATCGGTGTTCCAACTAGCATCGGTGTAACCGTTTACAACAAGCTGTTCATCACCTCCATAAGAAAGAACCATATCCTTAGTCCTATTTAGGTACTTTAGGATATTCTTGACCGCTGTCCAGTGCTCCATTCCAGGATCACTTTGATATCTGCTAGTCAAACTAACAGCATGTGCTATATCCGGTCTTGTACACAGCATGGCATACATGATAGAACCTATGGCCGAGGCATAGGGAATATTATTCATTTTCTCTCTATCTTCTGCCGTAGCTGGACTTTGAGTTTTACTCAAGGTCTTACCTGACAACATGGGCACGAACCCTTTCTTGCTATCTTCCATTCTAAACTTCTTTAGAACTTTGTCCAAGTATGTACTTTGTGAAAGCGCTATTAGGCGTCTTGATCTATCTCTATAAATCTTGATGCCTAGAATGTATGCCGCTTCGCCAAGATCCTTCATTGAAAAACTATTATTCAAATAGGTTTTGACGCTATTAAGAAGTTCTATATCATTCCCAATCAACAATATGTCATCTACATATAGTACTAGGAATGCTACAGAGCTCCCACTCACTTTCTTGTAAATACAAGCTTCTCCATAAGTTTGTATAAATCCAAAGTTTTTGATTACTTTATCAAAACGTTGATTCCAACTCCGGGATGCTTGCTTCAGTCCATAAATGGAGCGCTGAAGCTTGCATACCTTGTCAGCATCTTTAGGATCGACAAAACCCTTGGGTTGTACCATATACAACTCTTCCTCAATGTCACCATTAAGGAACGCCGTTTTGACATCCATCTGCCAAATCTCATAATCGAAATGTGCAGCAATTGCTAACAAAATCCTCACAGACTTTAGCTTCGCTACTGGTGAGAAAGTCTCATCATAGTCAACTCCTTGAATTTGTCGGAACCCTTTCGCGACAAGTCGAGCTTTATAGACGGTAACATTACCATCAGCATCTGTTTTTCTCTTGAAAATCCATTTGTTCTCGACAGCCTTACGGCCATCCGGTAAGTCCACCAAAGTCCACACTTGGTTTTCGTACATGGATCCCATTTCGGATTTCATGGCTTCTAGCCATTTGTCGGAATCTGGGCTCACCATAGCTTCTTCATACGTCGCAGGGTCATCAGCGTTGTCCACCAACATGACGTTCAAGGCAGAGTCATACCAATCAGGAGTGGTACGAACCCTCGTTGACCTGCGAGGTTCAGCAGTAACTTCATTTGAAGTTTCATGATCATTATCATTAGCTTCCTCTCCAATTGGTGCAGGCGGCACAAAAACATCTTCCGGTGCTGCGCTACTCTCAAATCCGAGAGAAGGTTCAATAACCTCATCGAGTTCTACTTTCCTTCCAGTCACCTCCTTCGAGAGAAACTCCTTCTCAAGAAAGGATCCATTCTTTGCAACGAAAACTTTGCCTTCGGATCTATGATAGAAGGTATACCCAATTGTTTCTTTAGGGTATCCTATGAAGACGCATTTCTCCGCTTTGGGTTCTAGCTTATCAGGTTGTAACTTCTTTACATATGCTTCGCAACCCCAAACTTTAAGGAACGACAACTTAGGTTTCTTACCAAACCACAATTCGTACGGTGTCGTTTCAACGGATTTAGATGGTGCCCTATTTAAAGTGAATGCGGCTGTCTCTAATGCATAGCCCCAAAATGATAACGGTAAATCTGTAAGAGACATCATAGACCGAACCATATCTAAGAGAGTTCGATTACGACGTTCGGACACACCATTACGCTGTGGTGTTCCCGGCGGTGTCAACTGCGAAAGTATTCCACATTTCTTTAAATGCATGCCAAACTCATAACTCAGATATTCACCTCCGCGATCAGAACGCAGAAACTTAATCTTCTTGTTACGATGATTTTCCACTTCACTTTGAAATTCCTTAAACTTCTCGAAAGTTTCGGACTTATGTTTCATAAAGTAGACATACCCATATCTACTAAGTCATCCGTGAAAGTGAGAACATAACGATATCCACCACGCGATGCTACACTCATTGGACCGCACACATCGGTATGTATTATTTCCAATAAGTCTGTAGCTCGCTCCATTGTACCAGAGAATGGAGTCTTAGTCATTTTTCCCATTAGACATGCTTCGCATCTTTCAAGTGATTCAAAATCAAGTGATTCAAGAAGTCCATCAGAATGGAGTTTCTTCATACGCTTCACTCCAATGTGACCAAGACGACAGTGCCACATGTATGTAGAATTATCATTCAATTTAATTCGTTTAGCATCTATGTTGTGAACATGTGTATCACTACTATCGAGATTCAGTAAGAATAAACCATTCATCTCAGGTGCATTACCATAAAAGATATTACTCATATAAATCGAACAACCTTTATTCTCGGACTTAAAAGAGTAACCGTCTCGCAATAAACAGGATCCAGATATAATGTTCATGCTTAACGCAGGCACCAAATAACAATTATTTAAATTTAAAACTAATCCCGAAGGTAGATGTAGAGGGAGCGTGCCGACGGCGATCACATCAACCTTGGAGCCATTTCCAACGCGCATCGTCACCTCGTCTCTTGCCAGTCTTCGTTTATTCCGCAGCTCCTGTTTCGAGTTACAAATATGAGCAACCGAACCAGTATCAAATACCCAGGCACTACTACGATTACTAGTAAGATACACATCTATAACACATATATCAAATATACCTTTCTTCTTGATGTTGCCGTTCTTCAGATCCGCCAGGTACTTGGGGCAGTTACGCTTCCAGTGACCAGCACCCTTGCAGTAGAAGCACTCAGTTTCAGGCTTAGGACCAGCCTTGGGCTTCTTAGCAGGTGCGGCAGCTTTCTTGCCGTCCTTCTTGAAGTTGCCCTTGTTCTTAGGCTTGCCCCGTCTCTTGAAATTGGTGGTCTTATTGACCATCAACACTTGGTGCTCTTCTTGATCTCCACTTCAGCAGTTTTCAGCATGGACGACAGTTCAGGCAACGTCTTGTTCATGCAGTGCATGTTGTAGTTCATCACAAAGTTCTTGTAACTTGGTGGCAGTGATTGAAGGAGACGGTGAATCCCCAATTCATTAGGAATCGATATTCCCAACTCTTGGAGCTTCTTTGCGTACCCAGACATGGTGAGCACGTGCTCGCTAACGGAGCTTCCTTCTTCCATCTTACAGTTAAAGAACTTTTCGGAGGCCTCATAGCTCTCCATGGCCGCGCGAGTCTCAAAAATTAGCCTGAGCTCCTTAATGATCTCGAACGGGTCGTGGTGCTCAAAACGCTTTTGGAGCTCCGCTTCTAAACCGTACAGGATGGCACACTGAACTGTGGAGTAATGATTTTTCCGAGTGGCGAAAACATTCTTTTCGTCATCGGTGGCATTATCTGCAGGTGGGTCACCTAGCGGTGCTTCGAGCACATAGGTCAACTGACCAGCCCTGAGGACGATCTTCAGTCCACGGAACCAGTCCGTGAAATTGCTTCCATTGTTCTTAAGCTTTTCTTTCTCTAGGAACGCATTGAAATTGATGGAGGGGGTCGCCATAATCTACAACAATTTGCAAGTAGTTTAGACTAAGTTTATGACAAATGAGTTCTAATTTAATTCTTAAACTAACTAGGTGAACTCCCACTCAAAACAACATCCCTCACATTGTCTTAGTGATTACACGAACCAAGTCCACTACACCAAGTCCGATCTTCACGAGAGAAGATGTAGTTTCATCGGCGAACAATCTTCATGTTCATCATATCATTTATATGACTCATGCTCTACCTTTCGGTATTCCGTGTTCCGAGACCATGTCTGTACATGCTAGGCTCGTCAAGATAACCTTAGTTTACGCATGTGCAAATCTGGCTTGCACCCGTTGTATGCACACGTAGAATCTATCACATCCGATCATCACGAGATGCTTCGAAACGACGAGTCTTAGCAACGGTGCCAACTAAGGGTGAACACTTTATTACTTGATATTTAGTGAGAGGGATCATCTTATAATGCTACCGTCGCGATCTAAGCAATACAAGATGCATAAAGGATTAACATCACAGGCAATTCATAATTAGTGTGATATGATATGGCCTTTTCATCTTGCGCCTTTGATCTCCATCTCCAAAGCACGAACATGATCTCCATCATCACCAGCATTGCGCCAAGGTCAGTGGCGCCGCTTCATGGTTGTCCATCATCACCAGCAACTATTACAACTACTTGGAATAAAGCTATTACAAGATGAATAGACACGCAGGTCTTAACAGAATTAAATACAACCATTAGGCTCCTGCCGGTTGCCATATTACAACAAGGATCATTGCATACATCAAATACAATCACAATCACATGTTGGCCATATCACATCACAAAACCCCTGCAAAACAAGTTAGATGCCTCTAATTTTCTTTGCATGTTTTACGTGGTTTGGGGCTTTCGCATAAGACCGATCTTACCTACGAAAAAGAACCACAACGTTGATACAAGTGTTGTCAAGATGCTCATTGTAAATTGAATCTTAACTATGGTGGGAGAGACAGACACCCGCAAAGCCACTTGTGCAAAGCAAGTTGCACGTCAAGCGTGGAGCAAGTCTCATGTGCGATGACATGTAATGTTAGCCCGAGCCGCTTCATCCCACCATGCCGCAAGATGCAAAGTACACGCTAAGACACCGACAACAAAAGCATCAACACCCACAAAACATTGTGTTCTACTCGTGCAACAGATCTACGCATAGATACGGCTCTGATACCACTGATGGGTTTGTAGCATGGAAAACAAAAAATTCTACCGCAAGAACGTACAAAACCCAGATCTAATCTAGATAAAAGCCAGATCTAATCTATTAGACATGTGCAACGAGATAGATACGAACTAACCCTCGTAGATCCGAAAGCATAACGAGATTAGATCTCGTGGTTGATGTAGTCGATCACTTGCCGATCTCAAGATCGTGTGGACGATCCTTCCGGCGTCGCATTCCGGCAAGCGCTTCCGCAGTCGGTCAAGTGGACGATCCTTCCGGCGCCGTGTTTCGACAGCGCTTCCGCAGTCGGTCACACGTGCGGAGTCGAAGCAGACCCTTCCTCTCCCTGTTCCCAGCGAGCAGCGGAGGTAGTAGATCTTCTCCACGGAATCCCAGCAGCACGACGGCATGGTGTTGGTGGTGGAGTAGAGAATTCTGCAGGGCTTCGCCTATGCCTGTGCAGAAGAAATGTGGAGGAGAGAGGCGGCAGAGATTGGGAGTTATATGAGAGCAGGGGAGGAGGGGCGCCCCTGCCCTTCTATTTAAGGGGGAGGGCGCCTTGGGGAGGGGGAGTCCTTGTAGGACTCCCCTCCTCTAGGCCGGCGGATTGGGGGAGTGGGGGGAGGAGTCCTCCTCCCCCACGACTCCTTGTCTTGACCCACCAGGACTCCTTGATTCCTATCTTGATTTTCAAGCAAACTCCAAGATATCTTCTAGAACCTTCCAGAACATTCCGAAACCTTCTAGAATCCTGATACAAACACTCGGAACATTTCCTAACTCAGAAAATGATCCCCTATATATGAATCTTATTCTCCGGACAATTCCGGATCTCCTCGTGATGTCCCAAATCCAATCCGAGACTCCGAACAACATTTGGTCTCCAACGCATATTCCATATCTACTTAAAACAACTTCGAACCTTAAGTGTGTCACCCTACAGTTCGTGAATATGCAGACATGACAGAGACACATCTCCTATCAATAACCATCAGTGGGACCTGGAGATCCATAATGGCTCCCACATACTCAACGATGACTTCGCGATCGATTGAACCATTACATACAAAACCAATTCCCTTTGTCACGCGATAACTATACTTATCCGAGGTTTGATCGTCAGCATCTCCATACCTAGTTCTACCTCGTTACTGATAAGTACTCTTTACTCGTTCCGTGATATGTCATCCCTTGTGACCCAGTCACATGCTTGCAAGCTAACTAGATGACATTCCACCGAGAGGGCCCAGAGCATATCAATCCGTCATATGGATGGACAAATCCCAATCTTGGTCCATGCGCTTCAACACATACTTTCCAGAATACCCAATGACATCTTTATAACCACCCAGTTACGAAGCGGTGTTTGATGTCATCAAAGTACCCATCCGGTGATGGTGATTAACACAACCTCATGGTCAAAGGATATAGGGTTACTATGCATTTAAAAGCTTACAGCAATACGAACTTAATGACTTGATCTTATGCTACGCTTACTATGGGTGTGTGTCCATCACATCATTCTCCTAATGATATAACCTTGTTATTAATCACATCCTAATGTCCATGATCAGGAAACCATGATCATCAATCAATCGACAAGCTAGTTCAACAAGAGGCTTACTAGGGACTCTCTTATGTTTACAAAACACACATGTATCAGTGTTTCCTAATAATACAATTATAGTATGGGATGTAAACATTCATCATAAACACAAAGATATAATAACCACTTTTATTATTGCCTCTTGGGCATATCTCCAACAATTCATACCTTCATCTACCATACTAGCCATCATAGAATGTTCCTTACCTTAACTGGAAAAGGCATTTTCTCTATATAAGGTTTAGGTAAAACATGATTAGCAGTATAAACTTTAGTATTTCTTGTAGGAACACTCTTAGCAACATATTTATAAGGTTCATGATACTTATTCCACTTCTTTTTAGGCACTTCAATGTAGGAAGCAAAAGCCGTAAAATAAGAAGCAATAGCTTGAGAGTCTAGACCAGAAGCATTTTTAATATTTTGAAAGTCACCAGTTCCCATAAAAGATTCAATGCATTCATAATCATAATTTACACCTGACTTTCTACCTTTGTCATTCTCCCAAGCTTCAGCATTGTCTTGAATACGATCTAGAAGGTCCCATTTAGCTTCTTCTTCCATGCGAGTGAATCATCCAGCACAAGAAGCATCCAATAAATCCTTGTCATGTAGAGGGAGCCTTGCATAAAAGTTGTTGATAATAATATTGTTGGGGAGCTCATGAATGGGACATTTTAGCATTAGTAACTTCAATCTCCCCCAAGCTTGAGATGTACTCTCTCCATCAAGAGGCCAAAATTTGTATATTTGATTCCGATCTTTATGAATCTCACTAGGAGGATAAAACTTTGAATAAAAGAGAGGCACTATTTCCTCCCATTCCAGAGCTTGACCATTCTTCAGCAGCTTATACCATTCCTCAGCTCTTCCTTTCAGTGATAATGAGAATAACTTATTCTTAACTTGATCTGTAGTAATACGTGCATACTTGAAAACCACCATCATAATTCGTGTATAAAGAGTAAATGATCACCGGGATGGTGGCTTATCCATAATTCGTGTATAAAGAGTAAATGATCACCATCCCCAACATAGTAGTTATCCATAACACGATCAATAATTGTTGTAGGTATTTTGAAAACATCTTTCTCAGCAGGTGGTGGCTTATCTACTACCTTAGCAGTGGTAGTAGCATTACCAAATAAGAAACTCAGCGAATTATCCATAACGAAAATAAAGCAACTAGCAGAAGTAAACAATACTCACAGCAGAAGTTTCCTTTACTAGTTCCACTCTCCAATAGCGCTTTACTCCCCGGCAGCGGCGCCAGAAAATAGTCTTGATGATCGGGTGTTCCGACTCTACGCTTACATACAATGGGTGTAAGACAGTTTTACACACACGAATACTAAGGTTCTTACTTGGCGAACCTATGATGACCCACAAGTATAGGGGGTGTATCGCAGTATTTTTGATAAGTAAGAGCGTCAAACCCAACGAGGAGCAGAAGGTGCTGGCTAGTGGTATGGATCAGGAATTCTCTGCAAATACTTAGCAAACGGATTTTTAGGGGTTTTGATAAAGCAAATAAACAAAGTACGAGTAAATAAAAGACAATAGGAATAAATGCAGCAAGTGGCCCAATCCTTTATGCAGCAAAGGACAAGCCGGTTGTATTACTTAAGATGACCAAACGTTCTCGAGGACACATGGGAAGACTGTCAAGTGCTTTCACTTCATATAGTCGATTAATCTTCTTTAGCTTGCTAAGTGTTGTGTGGATGAACCTGTGCTAATGTACCGCCCCATCCAAGACTAATACATACTTGTGATTATACCCCTTGCAAACATCCGTAAGTACAAAAAGTAATTAAGGTAGAAACCTAACCACAGCTTTAAACTCTAAGACCCTTACGTCCCTTGCGTAATGGTTTCCTAACGGGGGTTCATGTTTCTGTCACTCCGGCAACCCCTATGATTAGTAGCCAAATACACAATGCATTCCCCTAGGCCCTTATAGGTGAAGTGTCATGTAGTCGACGTTCACATGACACCACTAGAAGAAGTACACCACAACTTAAATAACAATCTATTGAATCTTTCTCAACGCAACTCCACTACTAACAACAAGACCTCTCCCATGTCCTCAAGAACAAAACGAACTACTCACAAGACATCATATGGATCATGATCAGAGATGGAATAATGATGTATAACAATCTGAACATAAACAATAATTCAATGGTTCACTCAATAGCATCAACTACAAAGAGTAATCAACACTGGGAAAGTTTTCCCTATGAACTATGCAAGATTCAACGCAATTGTTACAGCAATATGGAGATGGTGATGAGGGTGGTGATGGTGATGATGGTGGTGATGATGATGATCCCGATGAAGTCCATCTTGATGCTGGTGTTGATGGCGGCGATCTCCCCTCTCCGGGAAGGAATTCCCCCGGCAGAAATTTGTATGCCGGAGAGATATTTCTCTCTCGGTGTTTTCCGCCCCGCAGAGGCGGCATAATCTTTATGTGGTCGCTCCCCGAGTCTTAGGGTTTCGTGGGGATGATATACGCCAGAGGAGAGAGGCTGGAGTGGGCCAGGGCGGCCACACCACCTCCAGGCGCGGCCTAGGCCTGCCCGCGCCATGGAGTGGTGTGGGCCCCCTGTGGCCCACCTCCACTCCATCTCCTGGCATCCTTAGTCTTCTAGAAAAATAGGATTTTCCGTATATTTTCCCGGATTTTCTGATCTTCGCGAATTTTGTCTCCAAACAGCACCTTTTCCATCAGAATCCTGACTACAGCGGTCCATGCTCCAAAAGTCATCAACCATGCAAAAATATATGAAATAACATAAGTATCACCTCTCAATACGAAATATATGAATGAATAATAGTGAATTAAGACATAGAATAGTGATGCAAAATGGACGTATCAGCCTAGCATGTACAAACATGGCCTCGGAACATGGACCGAAAGGTTAAGCATGAGTCATATAGTTGATAGGATGCCCATATAGATGCTCGCCTTTGAAGCTACACCGACGCACGTGATGATCGGACTTGGTGTAGTGGATTTGGTTCATGTAATCAGCAAAAGGACACGAGGGATGTCGTTTTTGAGTGGGAGTTCATTAGTAATTTGGATTAGTTGAACTCAATCTATCATAAACTTAGTCTAAATATACTTTACAAATTCTATTGTAGATGGCACCACCTGCTTTTAATTTCAACATGTTCATGGAGAAAGAGAAGCTTGCTGCAAATTGTAGCAACTTCACCAACTCGCTATGAATTTGAGGAACGCAAAAATCAATATGTGCTAGAGGCGCCGCTAGGCCCCCCGACCAGCTCCTGATGCTCCTGACGAGGAAAAGAACGTCTATGTAACTCGTTAGGAGGACCACAACTTAGTTCATTGCGGCATATTGTATGGGCTATAGACCCAGAACTTCGAAAGCGTTTCGAAATGGTAATGCCTTTGATACCATGGGAGAATTAAAATGATTTTTGATACCCATGCTGTCCGTAGAGAGTTATAATGCTTCTGAAAAGTTCTTTAGCTGCATGATTGGAAGAGAACAACTCCATTAGTGAGGCACGTACTACTCAAATGTCTAGGTATGACGATAAGCTTGTGTCCTTGGGAATAACGATTCCCATTGACTTAGGCATACATCGTGTTCTCCAATCTCTGCCACCTAGCTACAAGAGCTTCGTGATGAACTATAATATGCAGGGCATGAAGAAGTCTCTTCCCGAGCTTCTGTCAATGCTTAAGACTGCAGAAGTGGAGATTAGGAAAGAACATCAAGTGTTGATGATCAATAAGACCACCGGTTTCAAGAAGGACAAGAAAGGCAAGCAGAAGGGAAAGAAGTGCGAAAATCTATTGTCGCACCTGAAAAAAACCCGAGCTGGACCTAAGTATCTTATATCGAGTGCTACTATTGCAAGGGACTGACCATTGGAAGCACAACTGTCCCAAGTATTTGCCGGACAAGAAGGCTGGCAAGGCAAACAAAGGTATATGTGATATACATGTTATTGATGTGTACTTGACTAGTACTCGCAGTAGCACCTGGGTATTTGATACGGGATCGGTTGCTAATATATGTAACTCGGTTCAGGGGCTGCGGAACAAGCGACAGCTAGCAAGGGATGAGGTCATGATGCAGGTCGGCAATGGATCAAGAGTTGATGTGATCGCTGTCGGAACGCTGCCTCTCCATATGCCATCGGGATTAGTTATAAACCTAAATAATTGTTATTTGGTGCCTGCAGTGAGCATGAACATTGTATCCGGATCGTGTTTAATGCAAAGTGGTTATTCGTTTAAGTCTGAAAATAATGGTTGTTCGATTTATATGAATAATATCTTTTATGGTCATGCACTTAATGCAAAGTGGTTATTCGTTTAAGTCTGAAAATAATGGTTGTTCGATTTATATGAATAATATCTTTTATGGTCATGCACCTGTGTTGAATGGTTTATTTCTGTTGGATCTCGATAGTAGTATTACGCATATTCATAATGTTGATGCTAAAAGGATTAAACTTGATAATGATATGTCTGCATATATGTGGCACTGCCGTCTAGGTCATATTGGCGTTAAACGCATGAAGAAACTCCATCCTGATGGACTTTTGGAATCACTTGATTTTGAATCATTTGATACATGTGAGCCATGCCTTATGGGCAAGATGACTAGAACGATGTTTTCCGGTTCAATGGAACGGTTGATAGATTTATTGGAAATCATACATACTGCTGTGTGTGGACCAATGAGTGTGTCGGTGCGAGGTGGATATCGTTATTTTGTTACTTTCACGGATGATTTGAGTAGATATGGGTATATCTATTTAATGAAACATAAGTCTGAAACCTTTGAAAAGTTCAAGGAATTTTAGAATGAAGTGGAAAATCATCGTAACAGAAATATCAAATTTTGGCGGTCCGACCGTGGAGGAGAGTATCTTAGTTACGAGTTTAGCACACATATGAAAGACTGTGGAATAGTTTCACAACTCACGCCTGCCGGAACACCACAACGTAATGGTGTGTCAGAACGTCGTAATCATACTTTATTGGATATGGTTCGATCTATGATGTCTTTGACTGACTTGCCACTGTCATTTTGGGGTTATGCACTGGAAACCGCTGCATTCACTTTAAATAGGGCACCATCTAAATCCGTTGAAACGACACCGTATGAATTATGGTTTGGAAACAAACCTAAGCTGTCATTTCTTAAAGTTTGGGGATGCGATGTTTATGTGAAGAAACTTCAACCGGATAAACTCGAACCCAAAGCGGAAAAATGCGTCTTCATAGGATACCCTAAGGAAACGATTGGGTATACCTTCTATCACAGATCCGAGGGCAAGGTTTTTGTTGCCAAGAATGGATCCTTTCTTGAGAAGGAGTTTCTCGCGAAAGGTGTGAGTAGTCGGAAGGTAGAACTCGAAGAGGTTATTGAACCTTCTCTTCATGAAATTGCGAGTAGCGTAGCATCGAAAGTTGTTTCGGAGTTGACTTCACCTGATGAAGAGAGAGCTAATGATAATGATCATGAAACTCCGAAAGAGGATAGTGCCGAACCTCACAGGTCAAGCAGGACACGTGCAGCTCCTAAACTGTACGGCAATCCTGTTATGAATTTCATGATTGATGAAATAGATGACCCTACAACGTATGGAGAAGAGATGATGATCCCTGATTCCAACAAATGGCTAGAAGCCATGAAATCCGAGATGGAATCCATGTACGAAAACCAGGGTGGACCTTGGTGGACTTACCTCACGATCGAAAGGCCGTTGAGAATAAATGGATTTTCAAAAGAAAAACTGATGTTGATGGTAATGTGACCATCTATAAGGCTCGACTTGTCGCAAAGAGGTTTCAACAAATTCAAGGAGTTGACTACGATGAGACATTCTCTCCCATAGTGATGCTAAAGTCGGTTAGGATTATGTTAGCAATAGCTGCATATTTCGATTATGAAATATGGTAGATGGATGTCAAAACTGTATTCCTCAATGGTAATATTGAAGAAGAGTTGTATATGATACAACCTAAGGGTTTTGTCGATCCTAAGGATGCTGATAAGGTATGCAAGCTTCAGCGATCCATCTATGGACTGAAGCAAGCATCCCAGAGTTGGAATCTCCGCTTTGATGAGGTGATCAAAGAGTTTGATTTGTCCAAACTTATGGAGAGGCTTGTATTTACAAGAGAGTGAGTGGGAGCAATGTGGCATTTCTGATATTATATGTGGATGACATATTGTTGATTGGAAAAGATATAGATCTTTTGAACAGTGTTAAAAGTTATCTAAACAGCAAATTTTCGATGAAGGACCTTGGTGAAGCTTCATATATATTAGGCATTAAAATCTATAGAGATAGATCAAGGCGCCTAATTGGGCTATCGCAGAGTACATACCTTGATAAGATATTAAAGAAGTTTAATATGGACGGAAGTAAGAAGGGGTTCTTACCTATGTTGCAAGGCAAGACATTGAGTAAGACTCAAAGTCCGATTACGGCGGAAGAAAGAGAGATAATGGATAAGATCCCCTATGCCTCAGCCATAGGCTCTATAATGTACGCCATGCTATGTACAAGACCAGATGTGGCACATGCTATTAGTTTGACTAGTAGGTACCATCTGATCTAGGTTCAGAACACTAGATAGTGGTCAAGAATATCCTTAAGTACTTAAGAAGAACTAAGGATATGTTTCTTGTATACGGAGGTGAAGAAGATCTAGTCGCTAAGTGGTATGTCGATGCTAGCTTTGACACCGATCCAGATGACTCTAAGTCTCAATCCGGATACATATTTCTCTTGAACGGAGCAGCAGTTAGTTGGAGGAGTTCCAAACAACCTGTGGTGGCTGGATCAAAGACGGAGGCGGAATATGTTGCTGCTTCAGAAGCGGCGCAGGAAGCAGTTTGGATGAAGGAGTTCATAATGGAACTAGGTGTGATTCCTAGTGCGTTGGACCGAATGGTGATCTATTGTGACAACAATGGAGCCATAGCCAACGCCAAGGACCCAAGGTCTCACAAGAATTCCAAGCATATTAAGCGCCAGTTTCACTCCATCCGCGAGCATGTCAAGGATGGAGATATAAAGATTTGTAAAGTGCACACGAACCTGAATGTAGCAGATCCGTTGACTAAAGTTCTCCCTAGGGCAAAACATGATCAACACCAGAACTCCATGGGTGTTAGATTTATCACTATGTAAACTAGATTATTGTCTCTAGTGCAAGTGGGAGACTGAAGGAATTATGCCCTGAGAGGCAATAATAAAGTTGTTATTATGTATTCCTTGTATATGATAGATGTTTATTTTGCATGCTATAATTGTATTGATAGGAAACATCAATACATGTGTGTTTAATAAACAAAAAGGGTTCCTAGTTATGCCTCTCTTATAGACTAGCTTGTTGATTAACAAGATGATCAAGGTTTCCTGATCATGGACATTGGATGTTGTTAATAACAAGGTCAGAACATTTGTGGAATGATGTGATGAACATTCATCCGAAGTATAGCATTACGATCAAGTCATTATGTTTATATTGCTATAACATCATACGAAGTAGTCTTAGTCCTTAGACCATGAGATCATGTTAATTGCTAACACCAAAAGAGTATCTTGATAACATCAAACGTCACACCGTAATAGGGTGACTATAAAGATGGGTTCAGTGCTATGAAGGTGTTATGTTGAGGCTCATGGATCAAGAGTGGAATTTGTCAATCCCGATGACGGATAGATATACTCTGGGCCCTCTCGGTGATATCACATTAAGATAGCTTGCAAGCAAGTGATGTGATCACTAGAATGTATATCACGGGAACGAGAAAAGAGTGCATGTCGGTAACGAGATCAAACTAGGTATTTGGATACCAATGATCAAATCTCGGACATGTATTATATCATGAGACAAAGGAATTAAGTTACTAGCGTTAAAGGTTCTCACGATCACAGAAGTCATCGTTGAATGTGCAGGAGTCAGTATGGATCTCTAGGTCCCGCTTCTAATTATTGATCTGAGAGGAGTCTCGATCATGTCTGCATTATTCGCGAACCATAGGGTGACACACTTAAGGGTTGCCGGACACCATTTAGGAGCACATATGTTCCAGACAAAAGGTTTGCAAAGCGCAGGAAATGTTTCGATAGAAACATGAATTGTTTCGATAGAAAGCGGAATTGTTTCGGGTGAAATTGAAGAAAGTGGTTCTGCATGTGATATTGAAATGTTGCAAGGGGTTTTAAGTGAATGTTTGTTAATTAAAGTAATTAAAAAAATCTGAATAAAATAAATAAAAGAGTTCTATTAAATTGAGAGTTGCATTTAATTTGGTGGAAATTAAATACATGTGAGTGGGATTTTGGGTGGAGGTCATGTTTATGTGAGTGGAGGTTCACCACATGAATGAAGGAGGTAGGAGTCCCCCCCTCATGCGCCAGCTATGGGAGGGGAGGGGTCTCCCTCCCTCCTATATAAAGCCCCCCTCTCCCCTCTTACAAACCACACCTCCTCGTGAAGGATCTCTCTCCCTCTCTAGATATTCCCCATGGTCTCGGATTAGCGAGATACATGTTCCCGGTGGCCTTGCGTCTGGAAGGAGTTGCTGCTTCGCTGATTCGCTGGAGCGAGGAGGTGGAGGTTGTCCGGTAGCTTGAACGTGTGTGCGAGGACGGATGCGCTGCTGATTTGCGGCGATCGGACTTCCACACGATCTTGAGATCGGCAAGCATACGACTACTTCAACGACGAGTTCCTACTCGTTAACAAAACTCGTTGTCTTCGAGGGTAAGTTCTCCATGGATGTATGTCCACCCGTTGCTCTGTATCTAGTAGATAGATCTTGGCGTATAGTTCTCATTGTAGGAATTTTTTTGTTTTCTATGCTGCGGACCCAACACCAAGCTTGTTCCTTCTAAGGCCATGATGAAAGTGTTGGCTCGACAAATCAAGGTAATTTTCTTAAAATGGTGAAATTGATAGCTTCTTATGATGATGAAATTGTGGCTGTTGTACTGGGTAATGCTCCACATAATGCTAAGTATACCACTCCTACCATTCAAAAGAAATTATGCATATCATTGCTTCCAATGTTCAAAGATAAATTCCTAAAGAAATTGGTGATGCTAACTTTTGCTTGCTTGTTGATGAGTCAAGAGATGAATCAAGAAGAGAGAAAATGACAGTGGTGATTCATTTTGTTGATAAAAATGGTTTCACTCGAGAGCATTTTCTTGATATTTTTCATGTTTTGGATACATCTTCAGCTACTTTAAAACATGCACTATCTTTTGTTTTGGCTGAAAATCATTTAGATGTTAGCAAACTTCCTGGACAAGGATATGATGGTGCTAGTAATATGCATGGGGAGTGGAATGGAATACAATCCAAATTCATGGAAGAGTGTCCTTATGCCTATTATATTTATTGCTTAGCTCATCAGTTACAACTAGCTCTTGTTGCCGCATCTAAAGAAGTAGTTGATGTTCACAACTTCTTTGACCATCTTGCTCTTGTTGTCACTATGGTTGTGTCTTCTAGTAAGAGAAATGATGAGTTTCATCCTAATCAAGTTGCTAAAATGAAGAATCTCATTGAGCCTAGTGAGCTTGACACAGGAAGTGGGGCAAATCAAGTTGGAACTTTACAATGGCCTTGTGACACTAGATAGAGTTCTCACTATGCATCTGTATGCAGCCTTTTGAATATATACAAACCAACACTTCTGGTTCTTTATTGCTACTTCTAAAGGTGCAAGCACTTCACCTTTAGCACGATCAAAGGCTAATGGTGATGTTAAGATTATGATGTCTTTTGACTTCATTTTTATTCTACATGTCATGAAAGAACTTATGGGATCACAGATTTGTTATGTAAGAAGATGCAACTAAAATCTATAGATATTGTGAATGCCATGGATGACATGAAGACTACCAAAGTGTTGATTCAAAATCTAAGAGATAATGGTTGGAGCAAGCTTAAAGATGATGTGCTTTCCTCATGCTGAAGATGAGAGCATGGTTGAGCACTATTATCGGTGTGATATTTTCATGGTTCTTGTGGATCAGCAATTATAAGAGTTGAATTGCAGATTTAACAAACAAGTAACAGATCTTCTCATTATGTGCACTTCGTTGGACCCTAGAAACTCATTCAGTTGATTTCACATTGATATAGTGTGTTCTCTAGCTTCAAAATTCTATCCTATTGATTTTGAAGAATAAGAGATGGAGAATTTGAGATGTCAGTTGCAGCATTATGAGCATGATATACCTACAAACACGAAGATTCGGAATTTGACAACTATACCAGATTTTGTCAACAAATTGCGGCAATCAGAAAAAATGATGATTATCACTTGATTGATAGGTATATATTGTTCTTTGCTGCTATACTAGTTGATTTAATAAAAATACTACCCCATTGTCTCATTTTATTGAACAGATTGATTAGCCTTGTTCTTACTTTACCGGTCTCAACCGCAACCACTGAACGTGCATTCTTAGCCATGAAACTCGTGAAAACAAGGCTTCGAAATAGAATGGTAGATGGATTCTTAAGAGCTTGCTTGGTGACATAGATTGAAAATGAGATTGTTGTTGGAATATCGACGATGCAATTATTGATGAGTTTGATGAAACACCACGACGAGTGGACTTCAATTGAAAAGTGTTAGTTGCTCTCCCTGATGTCTATGCACTTCTATTCTTGTAGACAGTTGTTGGGCCTCCAAGTGCAGATGTTTGTAGAACAGCAGCAAGTTTTCCCTTAAGTGGATCACCCAAGGTTTATCGAACTCAGGGAGGAAGTGGTCAAAGGTATTCCCTCTCAAGCAACCCTGTAATCAAGATACAAGAAGTCTCTTGTGTCCCCAACACACCCAATACACTTGTCAGGTGTATAGGTGCACTAGTTCGGCGAAGAGATAGTGAAATACAAGTGGTAGGGATCATACTAAAATAAAGATGGAAGCAAGCAAACATGTAACAGATCTAATTGCAAACGGTGTTTCAATGCTTAGAAACAAGGCCTAGGGATCATACTTTTACTAGTGAACACTCTCATATAAATATATTCTTCTTTATGATACTACGCCGAACTACTCTCCGGTTGGACACTCTAATTGACGGTAGGGCTATAACAGCACACCTCAAAGTTCATCTTTCCCATCTAGATAACCCCACACTATCACCTTGAGTACTAGATGGGTCCAACAAACACCATAATTTCATAAAGACATCTAACTCCAAATATAACTCATAACAAGTATTTGAAATATCTATCCTAAGTACCACCATGGTGTGCACGCTGTCAATTTCACACACATGGGGAGAGCAGAGATCTATTAAAGCACTTGAGTAGCAAGGTAGATCTATAGATTACAAGCTCATGATCTCAATAAGGTCATGCATAGAGAGAGAGATGAACAGATAACTACCGGTAGAACCCTTAGCCTCGAGAGAGAACTACTCCCTCCTCATCATGCGAATCAGCAATGGTGATGGAGATGGTGGTGGAGATCGATGGAGATGGCTCTGGGGGCACTTCCCCGTCCCGGCAGGGTGCCAGAGCAGAGACTTTCTGTCCCCTGAATCTCCCCTTCGGTGGCGGCAGCGCTGCGGAAGTTTTCGTGGCTGGAGGCTTGACGATTTAGGTTTTATGCCTCGGGAGGCTTCTTATAGGCGAAGAGGCAAGGTCGGTGGGCAGCCAGGGGGCCCACACCATACCCTGGCGCGGCCTAGGGGGGCCCACGCCTAGGGGTGGTCTGGCCACCCTATGGCCCCTCTCCGGCTCTCCTTCTGGATCCATGAATCTTTCGGGAAAATATCGACTTTGGCTTTTGTCCTGTCCAATTCCGAGAATATTGATTTTCTGACTTTTTGGAACCAAAAACAGCAGAAAACAGGCAACTGGCACTGTGGCTCTTGTTAATAGGTTAGTCCAAGAAATCATATGAAAAGTACTCCAAAGTGTGGAAAAAACACAAGAAAGTAGATAAAACCAAGCATGGAACATCAAAAATTATAGATGCATTTGCAATGTATCAACATCCCCAAGCTTAACTCCCGCTCGTCCTCAAGTAGGTAAGTGATAAAAAGAAAGAATAATTTTTGAGGTGACATGCACCATCATAAACTTGATCAAAGTATTTGTAAAACATTCAAAGCTGGGATCATAGTACTTCAATCATAACATGAAAGACAAAGTTCTAGCAATAAGACAAAGAAACTACGTTGCAACATGAAAAGGCATAAACAAAAGATTCATGAATAACAATGCTTTGCAAGACGTTTGTTTGTTTCACATAAAGAAAACATAGCATAGTGGCATTCAGCTTGTCCCTCATAGAGTAGCAATAAATGCATAAGACACCTTCAAAGTTCATAAGAGTGACTAGATACAAATAGTTTAAAACAAGCAATATCAAAGCTATGCATCAATCAACAAGTCTTGGGACAATGCACATAGAACTAAGAATGGCCACAATGCTCTCAAAGTAGGTGCATAAAGATAGAAGGTGGAGACTCAATATATAAGTGGAAGAAAGGCCTTCATAGAAGGAAGTAGGGATTCAAGTCTCATAAAGAGCTTCCAAAAATTATGGTACTTATTAGCTTTCAGCTCTCATTGCCCCTATCATAAGCATCTTGAAGTGATTAAGGTTAAAGTGAACAAACTATGGTGTACATGCTTGAGGAAGTATAAGTTAGAAATCTCATGTCCCTTGAATACGAAGGATGCTCCTCATGCTACTCAAGTTTAGTTACCGGTAAGTTCTTGTCATTGTAACTATATGTGTATCATAGAGAACCGCCAACAGGGTACCCCTTGCCCGATGATACGGAAGAATCCTCATATCAAAATGATAAGGCAAGCAGACAATGAGCATCTCAGCAATCTTCTTATTTACCATGGGAATATGGTGCTTTTTCTCTCTTTCCTCTTTTCATAATCTCTTTTTTTTTATTTTTTATTTTTCTCAATATAGGACTCTTTTTTATATAAGAAGAATGCTTCATAGACAACTCATTATGGTTACGCTGCAGGTTTCCACCATGTCAGCATGGATTAGACCAGCGGCCCAGGCGTTTCTCTAACACATATACAAAACTCCATGGACTTACAAGCTCCCCTTTCATTTCACACCATGACATCCATATACAAAAGAGCATGATATCAACTAGGTACAAGTACCAAGTGCAATGTTGAAAGCATTCCCCATGAAAGCATGATTCTGCTAATTCCCAACAAATAAGTGCAAGCATATACAACATAGACGACACAATGGTTCAAGTTTATTAAGGGCAAGAAAAGTAAAGTGTGCCATCAAGTTCGTGAGAGCTTTAATCACTAGTTTTCTCATAACAAGTTTAATTCGGAAGGTAGATAAAAACATGAATATACTTGGAATAGCATATGCTAATAGGTAGGTATGGTGGACTCTTTGGAATAACTTGGTTTTAGGAGTTGGATGCATGAGTGGAACTCATACTTGGTTACGGAGGCTAGCAAAAGACTGGGAGCGACAAACTAAGAGAGCAATAATGGCCATAATCATGCAGAGAGAGAAACATCATTGATTAAAGCATAAAGTGATACTACAAGTTGAAAACTAAAGGATCATCAAGGCTATGGTGACTTGGGATAGTCATAACATGGTGTGATCATGTGCCAAGTCAACCCAAATAAAGCATCAAAGGAGAATACCACAATACTATGCTTTAATATGTTAAAACAATGCATGATTCTTCAAAGGCACATTAAGCAATCTCAATTGTTTATAACATGTCATGCTACAAACAAACAATACTAAGCCTAAAGCCAAAACAATATCAAGCATGGCATGACAAAGCATAGGTCACAGTCAAAAACAAGCTCTCTTTACCACTTAAGCATGAACTTTCCTACTCTTTTCCAATCTAAACCAAACTATTTGAAAACCAATGTATGAAAGAGGGGGTCCAACCAATTTATTCATCAAACTAAGAAAACCAAGAAAACGAAAAACAAAACAAAAATGAAAAAGAAGACGCTCCAAGAACAACACAACTGTGCATGAAACAATAAAAATGAAGTGTTTGGAAGAAACCTGAGATTTTTATTGATGAAGAAGGGGATGCCCAAGGCATCCCCCAGCTTTGACGCTTGTACTTCTTGGATATTTCTTGGGGTGACACGCGTGGCATCCCCAAGCTTGAGCTTTAGTCCATCCTTCATCTCATTACTCATTCCTTCCATACAGTTGAAATTTTCCTTCAACAAAACTTCACACAATCTTTATTAGCAACATTAGTGTACTCAAGATAATAAGTCTTAGGTTCAGTTCTAAAACTAAGAAACCTCCATTAGAACACTATCTACTCTACTGAAGCACTTCCCTCAAAAATCTCAATTTCCCAAAAGAACTAAAAAGGAACCAACAAGAGCAAATGCAAATAATGGCAGAACTGTCAAAACAGACCAGCAGTAAAGACGAATTTTTTCGAAGACCTTCTGTTGCTCAAATCAAAAGTGTTTAACTAACGAAAGTTTATATAACAATCTGGGGCAGAAGCACCAAAATGCACGCCTCAAAAGGACGTAAAGAGAGTTTACATGAATTTTTACGGTGAAACAAAGAAATCTGTTTCTGGACAGCAACTTTTCCAATCATTACTTCTCTCTCATTAGAGTTACTCTTGGCACAAAAAGCAAATAAAAAGGATAAGGAGAGGTTATTACTGAAGTAATAACTTCCAGACTCATCTAAAACTTTTGGGTTATCTCCCAATAATACTTTTCTTTAACGCCTTTAAGTTAGGCTTGATAGTTTGAGAAGATGCTCGCATAAGAAATATGAATTGAAGTAAAGAGAGCATCAAAGCAATTCAAAATTGAAGTCTAAAACCAACACTTCAAGTAAGGAACCCCTATTGAATATTGTAAAGAAACAAGTCATGAAGCACAAAACAACAAGCATAGGAAAGCAAAACAAGTGCAACTTCAAGACTTTCAACATAAAGAGGGGAAACTTAATATTGTTGAGATACATAAAACCATGTTTCCCTCTCTCATAATAAATTTCAGTAGCATCATGAATAAAATTAACAATATAACTATCACATAAAACATTCTTATCATGAGCCACATGCATAAAACAATTATTACTCTCTCTATAAGAATAGTCATTCTTATTAATCATAGCGGGAGCAAATTCAACAAATAGCTATCATTATTATTCTCATCACCATAATCATCAATATAGGAGGCATATTGTAATCATAATTAATTTTCTCCTCAATAGTAGGTGGACTGAAAATATCATATTCATCATTGTAATCATCATATATTGGAGTTTTGGTATCATCATAACCAATAGAATAGCTATCTTCCAAAAATGGGGAACTAAAAAGATCATTTTCATAAAACTAGCTTCCCCAAGCTTAGACTTTTCCCTAGCATTAGCAATAATGGTGTCCAAAAATTTATACTAACAACATTGCTATTAGCATGCAAATAAAGTTCCATAAGTTTTTTAATTTTCTCTTCGAACACTTCATGTCCTAACTCAAGATAAATACCAAAAAGCTCTCTAATTTTTTTCCATTAAGACTAACTAGTGAAAACAAGAAAAAAAGACAAAATTGCAGAATTTAAGGAAATAACTTCGAGCACTCACACCGGAAGATGTGAGTACCTTTTACCTTACCTCCCCGGCAACGGCGCCAGAAATAGCTTGATGTCTACGCACTTATATTCTTGTAGACACTTGTTGGGCCTCCAAGTGCAGAGGTTTGTCGAACAGCAGCAAGTTTTCCCTTAAGTGGATCACCCAAGGTTTATCGAACTCAGGGAGGAAGTGGTCAAAGGTATTCCCTCTCAAGCAACCCGGTAATCAAGATACAAGAAGTCTCTTGTGTCCCCACACACCCAATACACTTGTTGTCCGGTGTAAGGTGCACTAGTTTCGGCGAAAGATAGTGAAATATAAGTGGTATAGATAATTATAA
>CAJUXJ010002431.1:0-21220 GCA_910589775.1 Avena eriantha
GGTCACTTTTGCCCAGTGTCATCCATGCAGACACTACGTGAGCCTCTACGGCGCCCGCGTCATCCGACACAGGCATCGTCACCTTTGTCGGCCATGCTTGGTGGTCCTATCCTCTGTCTGCTTGGCTCACGCTCTGCACAAAGTGGTCACCCTTTGACCAGCGAGGTACCTTCCTTCTCTTACAAGCTTGATATAACCCGGATCGTACCTAGTTGATCCGGCCACACCTGTACCTGTATATAAGTTAGATACATCTTACCGACATACGACATAGTCGGTTGAGACCCAGTTAGGTGGACATCCCCTGGTTCGGGTTACTCCGTGATTCGGCCTTCCTTGAGGTGACTCGGCCAGCACTTGCTTTGACCTTGCCGTACCTCGGCTAACTCGGCCTTTATACCCGGCGTGCCCCTACCTAGGGGTATCCCCCCAACATTAGTCGCCAAAGCTGGTGCGGTCTTAGCTTCCTTAGCAACTAAGGCCATAGCAGGTTCAATTTTACCGAGCCTCTTGCTCCTTTTCCGAGTTACCTCATGGTTCGGATTCCCTTGGTTTGGTTTCCCTTGGCACGTTCAGAGTTTTCACTCGCTGGCCGGGTCACCCTATACTTCTCCGAGTTATTCTCCCTTCTCTTGTATGCTTTCCCACGTGGAGGCTAATCATTACTTTGCCTCATTTTAAGGGCCTACGATAGTAACCGCCGCAGTTATTTTCAGAATTTACTGTAGCACACTTCACATCGTGCCTGCCTCCTTGCTAACTGTATCATAACGTCACGTCGTGGGATCCGCTGTGCCCTGTGGCCCTTCCTGTGGCTCGTCGCTGATTGGTCGATCTGGGTCATACACGCCCACACCGTGTGGCCCGTCCGCATAGCGCGGGCCTGGTTAAATAGGGGAGGGGCGCACCCCTTGGGTCTTTTCCCCATTCTCGTGCCCCTCTACCTCTTCTTCTCCTTCTTCTTCCCCGCGACAGCACCGCCGCCACTGCACTTGCGTAGCCGCGCCGCCGCCGCACCGTTTCCTCATGCACCTGCATCGCCGCTACGTCCGTGCATCTCCTCCACCACGGGTCCTCGCCATCCAGGCCACTGCCACCCACCGCCGCTAGCGCTAGTGAGGATAGTGACCTTGAGATGACAAAGGAGGAGCTCACCATTGTGTAGCAGGAAATGGAGGAGGACACGGGGAATGCTGACCGCGGCACCTGGGCTAGGTCCTGGGTTTGCCAAGACGATCTTGACTGGCTGTATCACACCAGGCGTATCCTGGAGGGCGTCATCGCCTGCCTCGCCGCCGTGGAGGCTGCCCCCTCACCCAATCCGAGTGAGTATGTGGTATTCCTCTCCCACTTCCAACGTGGGTTCGGTCTCCCTGTTAGCAATTTTTTGCACGACTGGCTCAACACGTATGAGCTTCAGCCGCACCATCTTCCGGCTAACGCCATCACCGCTCTCTCCGCCTTTGCTTCCACCATCGAGGGCAACGCCGGACTGTGGCCCACGAAGGAGCTCTGGATCCGGTTCTTTGGCCTCCGCCGGAACGTGATTCCGAATATAGACCTTAATCCAGAGGACAAGCAGCTCACACAATTCGGCGCAGCCTCCATTTCTCCTAGGAAACAGTCTATTTTCCCCGAGTCACGGGTCTTGACTCTTGGAAGGGCTGGGCCTGAACTTTCTTTTATGTCAGAAATGGCACAACTAAAGATCTGATCTGGTTGTGCTCCTACGCTCCGAGTCCTCCTAATCCGGATCTATGGGACAAGGTCCCCAAGAAGCCCACTGTCCTGGCGAACCAAGTCAACAAAAGGTTCCAGGAGCTGAAGGATCTGGGATTGCTCAATGAGGACGCAATGATCACATTTGCCTGCAACTGGATCTCCCCCCTCCAGAAACGCACGCATAAACTCTGTCACATGAGCTGGGGCTGTGACCCCAACCGGACCTCCTCATTCGAGTTGAGCAACACCGAGATCTACCGCTGGGTCAAGGACCTCTTCACCACCCACAAGGACTTCTCTATTGAGTGGACGTGGGATATCGAACACTTCTGCCGAGATAGGCTTCCCCTGCGGTAAGTCTCGTGCCCCAAACCTTTTTCGAATTAAATTATATGTCAGACTTTGTTATAGGGTCTAATCCTGTTGCCTTTTCTTTCCCTTAGATGTTTCTTCAGCAAACTATTGAGGATGGCACCGAGCCTTCTCTCAAATGGGCACCTGATCGAGATGCCTCGGACGAGGAGGAACCGGATCAGGAGATGTTCCTGCCGATGGCTGATGCGACCAAGCGACATACCGGTAAACTCTCTTCCATTAGAGATTGGCCTGACGATGAAGATGATTCAGACGTCGAGGTGATGGAGGCATTTGACGCTGTCCCCCTTTCTTACGCTTTTCCGGCATCAGCTAACCCCGATGGGCAGATCCATGAAGATCCTCCCCTTGCAATGGGTGAGCCTGTCCCGGTCGTACCGAAGAAGAGGGGAGCCACATCTGCTTCTTCCTCCGGACCTTCTCAGCCAGCTAAAAGGCGAAAGAAGTCCACGGACAAAGCTGCCACCAAACCTACAACCAAGGCCATAACCCGGAGGGCTCGGGAGCCCAAGGAGCCTTTGACCTCGGATGAGTAAGTAACTTATCCTTTTGCTATTCACTTGTTCTTGCTTTGTTATAGTTTCTCATCATTCATGATCTGATTCGGCAGGGCCGCGGTGGAGGTCCCTCAGAGTGGATCCGGCATTGCCTCCCGCTCCGACATAGCCCTTCTCCCCTCGTGGTGACGATTCACGCCCGTTGAGCCCCATTCAGGAGGGCTCAGCGGCTGCTCCGGGTTCTAGCCCACCTCGTCAAGAGGAGCGCAACCTCGGAACGGGGGGGATCGGTTCTGCCGAGGCTGCGGTTGCTCCTTCTTCGGCATAGCCGCAACCAGCCACCACCAAGGTTCCTTTAGCACTCCCGCCAAAACGGAAATCAGTACCAGCATCAGCTCCAGCACCAGCTGCAACAACAAAGGCACCAGCAACAACGCCAAGCCCCTCCACCTCGTCCAAGTCTTCCAAGACTCGGAGAGAAGGCACCAGCAGCACCAAGGGAAGAAGTAAGGCCGCTCCCAAGGGCAAATCCGCCACAGCAACTTCCACCTCATAGCAGCAACCCAAGGGAAAAAGGCTCCTGACGCCAGCAGGGTAGCGTCAATCGAGGCTGGACAGCGTACACTTGTGTCCATGCTCCCGAAAAAGACTCCACCACCGAAGGACGCCCCTGCCGAGCCAGCTGATGCGCAACTCGTTTTGCACACCAGCCCCGCCGTTGCCCAGGTTGAGAGGAGGGAGGCTCATGCTAAGGGTCTAGTTGCACCCCACATGCTCAGCGGCGAACGTTACCCTCCGACCTTGATCGAGTTTGTAAACAATTGGAACAAGGCGGAGTTCGTCCATAATGATGATCTCCTGGAGAAGTTCGGGCCCGCCGAGTTTGCTGCCGAAATGAATACCACTACTAAGGCAATTAACCTTGCAAGTCGGATGATGGAGGTACGTTACTTCACCTTTTCCTTAGCATGTAGTAGATATTAGTGATATAACCATTAGTCCTTGAGCCTCCGGGGGAGTAATTTGTTACTCGACTGGATGCTCCTTAGAGAATTAACATAGCTCCTTAATAACTTTGAATATGCACACACCTAGAGCCGGGTTAAGTTCCACTTAGCCCGGATTTTGTACACTTTGAATATGCACGCACCTAGAGCCGGGTTAAGTTCCACTTGGCCCGGATTTTGTACACTTCGAATATGCACACACCTAGAGCCGGGTTAAGTTCCACTTGACCCGAATTTTGTACACTTCGAATATGCACACACCTAGAGCCGGGTTAAGTTCCACTTGGACCGGATTTTGTACACTTCGAATATCCACACACCTAGAGCCAGGTTAAGTTCCACTTGGCCCGGATTTTGTACACTTCGAATATGCACACACCTAGAGCCGGGTTAAGTTCCACTTGGCCCGGATTTTGTACCCTTCGAATATGCACGCACCTAGAGCCGGGTTAAGTTCCACTTGGCCCAGATTTTGTACACTTCGAATATACACAAGACTAAGCTGTCCTTTTTTACCCTTTTCAGGTGACCACCAATCGTCGAAGCGCTGAGTTTCAGCATCTCTTGGATACTCACAAGATGCTGCGCGCAAAGCATACTACACTTCTCACCGAATACGAGAAAAGGGGTAAGTTTTCTCTTTGGCATTTTTCCATTTCTCTTCGTCTTTTTCCGCTGAACTAATCCATCATTCGGATTTCGCAGCTGGGGTGGAGGCTGAGAATATCCTCATGAGGAAAAACTTGGACCAGATAAAGGGTAAGTTATTCTTGCTCAACCTTGCTATGCTCTCTATCTCCTTTTCTCCTTGGCTCGACAAATATTCATACATCGGCTTTGCCGGGTCAACAAACCATTTCAGCCTCTCTTGAAGATAGTGTGCCCGTGCCTGACATGATGCTGCATTTTCTCGAACAAGCAGGGCAGCACCAAGATGAACTCAAGAAGAAGGACGACGAGCTTTCCCTCCTCCGGACCAAAGACGAAGAAATTGCGAATCTTAAGGCAGACATGAAGAAACTCAAGGCGTAGCACAAGTCTGAACTGGAGAAAGCAGGCCAAGACTTTACTGAAGAACGAGAGCGCCTCAATCTCCAGATCTCCAAGGACCAAGAACTCCTTAAGGAGGCCGACATCAAGCTTGAGTTGGCGAATACTGAACTCGCGCAACTCCGGAAAAGGCGTGATGACTGTACCAAGGAGCTGACCCGGATCCACAGCCACATTTCTCGTAAGTTCTTTTCCTTCAGCCAGCATGAATCTCTCCGAGTTGCTTCACTTGTCTTTTCCTTACTTGCTTCACTTGTCTTGTTTTCAGACAAATTTCTGGAGGGCAATGCCATTGCAACCACTGCTGTTACCAAGTTCCGCCAGCAGAGGGGTACCCCAATTGCTCCTGGAGCTGGAGAAATTCCTTATGACATGGAGGACTTGCTAGTCAGCTTGTCTTCTCACGTCGAAATTGTGAAGAATTATGGCAAGGACATTCTTGATGTGGCAATCCGGATCTTCAATGCCTTTTGGCTAGATGAAGATACTTCGGAGGGGGCACAGCTCTCGCTGCCAAGTTAATGGAGTGCGAAACCCAACTTGATCTTTGGAAGGAGTCTGCTGGTCGCGGTGGAGCTGAAACCATTCTCCACTACGTTCTTACGTGGTATGAGAAAATCAACCTCAATCTTCTTGAGAGGATGCGCATCGGGTCAAGGTGGTCCCATGATCTGGATTGGATAGCTCGGCGCAAGGCTTGTGCTCACAGCCTCATTGAGTATGCCCCTATCCATCAATGGAATGAGGGACCAAGCTTCCTTGGCGCCGCCGACGATGAAAATGCCAAAGATGATTCGGGTGATGACGAAGAGGACGACGCCTCAGACGTCGAGGAAAGTGAAGATGACGCTGAAGCCGAAGCTGGAGCTGCACCCGCTGGCGCAGAATTACCTCCTCCTGCTGCTCCTTGAGCGAAAACACTTTAAAGTTTATCAGATCCCCGGTATGCCGGGTGCAATTGTATTAAGCACATAAGTGATATTTTGCTACTAAGTTTTTTTGCCGGATTAACTTGGGCGTAGTCCCCGAGTTTCATTTTCTTGTTTCTCCAATTTCTTTGGTCGGCTCGTGTCTACCTTGGTTCGGTTTTATGACTTACGAGTCCGAGTTTCAAAAATTGACTTAACAATACTTGGAGACTTTAGGATTAGCACAAAATAATTCAACATAGTAAACATAAAGTAAACATTAGGTTAGTCCAAATAACAAATGTCGGCTCGATTAAGTTCCTTTCCTTAGTCGTTTTTCATGTGTTACGCAATTCCAAACTTGTTCTCTTGCTTGCCACGAAGCCAAATCTTGTTGGACAGCAGCAAGTCAAAGAGTTGGGTTTTTGGTGCTCACACACTACTAATCCGGCTTAGGCAGAAGCAACTTACGCCAGCTGACGCATAAATAATAAATACAGAAGACAACAAATATTATTAAGGCAGTCCCCGAGTTACTGCTCGAGGTGCCAACATTTCATTGATAAGCTCATTGCTGGCATACATACCGACATATGAGAGACTCCGATACATACATTTCTTTGCTAAGTGTAGAAAGGACGAAGTAGAGCTACATTCCATGGACGCTTAGATTCCTCGCCGGACCTATCCGCCTTGTTCTTCTCCTACGGTTTTGCATCTATGAGATAGTATGAGTCATTGTGCAATGGTTTGCTCACAATGAATGGCCCTTCCAATGGGGGGATAACTTATGCATGCCAGCAGTACGTTGTACCAACCAGAGTACCAGATCACCTTCCCAGAAAACTCGGGGGTTTACTTTCCGGCTATGATAGCGTCGGAGATTTTGCTGATATATGGCGGATCTGGACAATGCCAATTCTCTTGCTTCTTCCAGTAGATCAACATCATTTTGCCGGGCTTCTTGCACTTCGGCTTCTGTGTATTGGGTGACCCTAGGCGAGTCATGCTCTATGTCGGCTGGTAATACAGCTTCTGCCCCATATACCAGAAAGAATGGCGTATAGCATGTTGTTCTTAAACTCCATAGAACGGTTGGTAGTTCTTCTATCCAGCACCCCGCTGATCTTTGCAGCGGCTCAATGAGCCGGGGTTTTATCCCGGATAACACTAATTTGTTGGATCTCTCCACTTGCCCGTTCGATGCGGGGTGGGCTACCGAGGCAACGTCCAGCCGGATCTTCTTATCTCGGCAGAAACGTGCAAATGCTCCTTCAGCAAAATTTGTGTCATTATCTGTTATGGTACTGTGAGGATAACCGTATCTCAAGATGATATCTTTGAGGAATGTCACGGCGGTAGCTTCATCGCATTTTCTTATTGGCTTCACCTCAATCCATTTTGTAAATTTGTCAACTATGACCAAGATGTGGGTCATGTTCCCTCTTGCTGGTTTGAAGGGGCCAACCATATCCAAGCACCATACTGCAAATGGCCAAGTAATTGGTATGGTTTTGAGCTCCGACATTGGCATATGCGTTTTTGTCGCATATCTTTGACATCCATTGCACTTTCTTACCAGATCTTCTGCTTGTTCCAAGGCACTTGGCCACTAAAACCCATGACGGAAAGCTTTTGCCACCAAGGCTCTGGACGAGGCATGATGCCCACATTCCCCTTGATGTATATCTCGGAGATGTCTAGTCCTTCCTCCGGGTCAACACATCGATGGAGGACATTAGTCACACTGCTTTTGTATAGCTCGGAATTGATGATCATGTACGCTTTTGCTCTCCTCTGAGCTTGCCTGGAAATCACCTCCTCAGCGGGTAAAGTTCCATCTTTCAGGAGTTGAAATATGGGTAGTGCCCAAGCTGGTACAACTCGCACAAGGAACATACCCTCGTCAATTTCAATCTGATCCACCGGCATAACTTCCACCGGATCACGCTGCGCAGTCCCCGGGTCTTGCGAAGAAGTCCCCGAGTTTGCCAAGGCAGTCCTCGGGTTTTCCGAGACAGTCCCCGAGTCAATGTCCATGGGCACAGCCTCCGACTCCGGATTTTCCGGGATATAAATTGACTCGGATTCTGGGGATGGCCTGATAGATGGTTTTCTGAGGTGTTCTAATGCTACACCCGGTGGAATTGCTTGTCGGGTTGATCCGAGCTTCGACAATATGTCGGCAGCCTCATTTTCCACCCGAGGTACATGGTGAAATTCGCATCCCTCAAAGTAACCAGATATCTTCTGCACATGGAATCTGTATAATGCCATGTTTGCATCCAAAGCATCCCATTGTCCGGAGACTTGCTGGACTACGAGATCCGAGTCACCGAAGCATTGGATCCGACGTATTCCAATTTATTTTGCCACTTTGAGCCCATGCACAAGTGCCTCATATTCTGCAACATTGTTTGATGTAGTGAAGTGGATCTACAACACACATTTCAGCTGGTCCTTCTTGGGTGAGGTAAGCACAACTCCAGCTCCTAACCCGGTTTTTGTTTTTGACCCGTCAAAGTGCATCCTCTAGTAGTTCGGATCTGGCAATGGTGGTTCGTACTGCACCTCGGCCCAATCCACAAAAAAGTCCGCCACAGCCTGAGATTTGATTGCTTCTCTTTTGTCATATTGTGGTTCATAAGGGGCTAGCTCAATTGCCCATTTTGCAACCCTGCCACTCACATCCTTGTTACTCATTATCTCGGATATGGGAGCTTCACATATTACTTTGATGGGGTGCTCCTCAAAATAGTGTTTTAGCTTCTTAGCCGACATGTACACGCAATAAGCTACTTTCTGATAGTGGGGATAGTTTTGTTTCGAGGATGATAGTACCTCGCTCAAGTAATATACAGGCCTTTGTACTGACTTACCCTCTTCATCGCGCTCCACCACAATTATTGGACTTACAACTCAGTTGGTTGCGGCTATATAGAGCAACATTGGCTCCTTTGATAGTGGAGAGGCTAACACTGGTGCAGTGGCTAACATTTTCTTTAATTGGATAAAGGCTTCATTGGCCTGCGGCGTCCAAATGAACTTGTCCGACTTTTTCATGAGTTGAGAGAGAGGCAGTGCCTTTTATCCCAACCTACATACAAACCGACTTAGGGATGCCAGGCAACCAGTGAACTTCTGGACATCGTTAAGGCACTTCGGCAGTTCCATTTGCTCTATGGCCTAGATTTTAGTTGGATTAACTTCGATACCTCGGCTGGAGACAAGAAATCCGAGTAATTTTCCAGCCGGGACACCGAAGGTACATTTCTCCAGATTAAGCTTCATTCGGAACCTCCTTAGGTTCACAAATGTCTGCCTAATATCATCAAGGAGCGTTTTGCTTTCCTTGGTCTTGATAACAACATCATCCACATATACCTACACATTTTGACCAATTTGGTCGTGTAAACATTTCTGCATACATCTTTGGTATGTTGCCCCTGCATTACATAAACCAAAGGGCATGATGCGATAGAAATAAGCCTCATACGGGGTGATAAACGCAGTCTTTATTTGATCACCTGGGTTCAGAGGTATATAGTGGAAACCAGAATATGCATCAATGAACGACAACAACTCACACCCAGCAGTAGAATCTATGACTTGGTCTATCCTTGATGGTGGGAATGGATCTTTTGGACATGCCTTATTTAGGTTCGTGTAATCGATACACATACGCCAAACCACTGCCACGTTCGGATCGTCTTTCTTCTTCTCCACCAGCACCAGATTAGACAACCAATCCGGGTAAAGTACTTCCATGATAAATCCAGCAGCCAACAACCAAGCTATCTCATCTCCTATGATCTTTCTCCTGTCTTCGGCGAAGCGGCGGAGAGATTGCTTCACCGGCTTTGCTCCGGGTCTCACATTCAAAGACTGCTCGGCCAACTCCCTCAGAACACCTTGCAAGTCCTGTGTGGACCAAGCAAAAATATCCCGATTCTCACGGAGGAAGTTGACGAGCTCGCTTTCCTATTTGTCATTTAACCCGGCACCAATTGTTACGGTGCGCTCTAGGAACATATCATCAACAGGAACTTTCTTGGTATCTTTTGTCGCTTGGAATGAGAAACTACCATGCGGGTTACTCAGCGCCGACATATACTGCTGCGCGGATTGAGCCAATGCCGCCACCTCCTGAATTTTTCTCTTCTCTTGCACGACACGAGTGACTCGGCCAGGTTAGACCCAGCAGACGCACACTCAATGGAACGTCGGAAATCCCCAGCTATGGTAATTACACCATTTGGCCCGGGAAGTTTCATCTTCAAGTAACTGATGTGACAACTTGCCATGAACTAGTTCAGTGCTGGCCTGCTGAGCAACGCGTGATACGCACCCTCCAAATTCACAACCTCAAACTCCAAATTCTCAGTCCGGCAGTTATCTCTTGTGCCGAACAATACGTCAACCCGGACCTTGCCAATGGGTTCACAAGAAATTCCCGGCACAATGCCATGGAAAGTTGTCCGCGTAGCTTGGAGCATGTTCTCCGAGATACCCAACTTGCGCATCGTGTCCACATACATGATGTTGATGCTACTACCATTGTCAATTAGCACCTTTGAGAACCTCACATTGATGTTAGGCCCAATGAATGTCGGATCCAACAACAACGCATATGAACCAGGACTAGGCATAAGCTTCGGATGATCTTTGATGCTCCAGGTAATCTCCTGATCTGACCAAGGAATATACCTCATCACGGCCGGCATTACCGCATTTACTTCCATGTGTCGGTGCTTCAAGCTCTTTCTGTCTGTCTCTTCTGTGGTGAACACATAGTAACTCGGATGATGCTCTCTGTACTCATTCCTCCCCTTGTTTCCGGGGTACCTCTGATCCAGTTGATGCTGGTCTTCCACTTGATGCACAGCATCCCTTCTCTCATGGTTGTCATACCTTGGCGGAGGGGGAGGCAACATTAACTATTGCGTGTTTGCTCCGGAGAGCAATTGCTGCCGGGGTAACTCCTGCCGAGGTTGATCATTCTGAGGTGCCTGAGCATTCCCCGAACCACCTTGTTCTATCTTTCGCATCCATTCACATTGCCTGGTTGTGTGACCCGCTGGGTTACTCAGATTTGGCGTGTGAAATTTACATGGCTGATCCAGCATTGCCTCATAAGTATACCTCAGACGGTTCTTCTTTTCCTGTCACAGTTTCTTCTGTTCTGGCGTCCAAGTTTTCTTGCCATCATTTCTTGGAGTCCACTAATGTCCTCCAGTTTTCTGACGCTGGTTGCTTCCTGCACCAGGCTGATCTTGATTCACAGCAGCAACTTGTTGCGAACTGTATCGGTAATCAGGTCTGTCATCTCTTCTTTTACCTCGGTACTCATTTCTCTGGGATGACACGGCCCCATCTCGCTGATTATACTCCTCGCTAGACTCGTTCGACATGAGCCTGGGCTGCGTCAGATCACCCAAGGCATATGAATCAGCAATCCGGACTGTCTCTGCCAACGTAATGGGCATATCTCTTTGCAACTTTTGCCATAGCATGCTTGCATATCTGCACCCTTGCGCAAACCAAGCTATGGCCTGTGACTCAATCACGCCCTCACAAGAGTTTCGCATAGTGCACCAACGGGTTAAGAACTCCTGGTATGTCTCATTCGGTCTGTGCTTGCACATTACTAGGGTCTATGGCCTGTTGGGCCTCTGATACGTACTTGAGAAATTGCTAAAAAACATTTCCTCAAAATCAATCCAACAGTTAATACTTCTGGGCGGCAAATTGTTTAGCCATACCCTCGCTGGCCCCTCTAGCATCTGGGGTACATATCTCACAGCCCATCTCAAGTTGCCTGTAGAAATTTTTACAGCTGTTGCGTAGTTAATCAACCAATCTTCTAGCTTTGTGCTACCGTCATATGTCTTAGTGCCTCTAGGTAACTGGAAGTTAGGTACCGGAGGTTCCTTCATGATCCAGGGCCCAAAACACGTTGGACCCGGAGGACCTTGACATTCAATCTACTCCGACCTATACAGCCGATCCAGTTTTAACCTGGCATCGTCAGGCATCAAATTCCTGCCTCCCAATCTTGACCCTATCACGTGATAGTCCGGCCTGGGATACCCAGCGTTTACCATTTCCGAATCGCCATCATTGTATCTATCTTGCTCCTGTGCAGCTGCTCTCTGTTGCATACCTTGGCCGGCATTGCGCTCTTGCCGTGGTATATTCCGCTGCTGCGGTTGCCCTGCACCTACCGAATTACGCTATCCGGCATTGCCGTTTACAGCGTTCCCTTGACCGGCATTGCCTTGGTCGCGGTTACCTCGGCCAGCTTCACCTCGGCTCACACTTCATCGATCCTCATTTCTCTGTACTTCTTTTCCTTTCCCTGCCCTTGCCGGGTCATATGGGACTATCTGCTTATTCCTCCTGGCCGAGGTTACTACCTCTTCCCTCCTAGGACCACCATGAGGGGATGATGCAGCTCCAGCGGATTTCTCCGAGTTACCCACCGCCGAATGAACGATCTTGGAGGCCCCAGCTCTCTCCGGATTAGCTCTGAGCAATTCCTTGTTTTTCATGTTCGCGATCCGAACCAACTCATTGATCCTATGTTGCTGTCTTTGACGGGCTTCACCCGTCAGCCTCCTAACTCGGATGCAGCTGCATCTGCTGCTCTGAGGCTCTTTGCCGGGGTACTATACTTCGGCAGCCCCACGGACACACAGTTTTCTGATTCCTCAATTCTAGTATCACCCTCTTTGTTCATTTCACTTATGAGGTTTCTCCCTTTCACTTTTACAGCATCCACTTTATTTGCCTTTGCGTACTCATGCAGTGTCATGTTCAACGACTGTTGAGCCGCAGCTATCTTTTTTGCACCCTCTAGTATTTTTTGCCTAGTCTCCTCTAGCTCGGCCTGTGCCTGAGCCGGATCTACTGCTGCTGCTACTAGGTTTGCCAAGCTCTCCATCACCTGCTGCAGCACATTCTTCGGCCTCTCTAGCGGAGGACCTCTACTTTTCCTCGGTGCCTTAGGTGTTACCTCCGGATCTGGTGCCGGATCCTTGCTTGCGCCAGCGCCAGGCGCGGTCATCATCACCTCAGCATGGTCCGGGGAGCGAGTGATATGCGCCCCACGAGCCGCACTAAGGGGTGGCTCGCCTCCTTCGACGACATGCCGCGGATGAACGCACGACACATCGACAGCAACGTAGATCTTGTGCGTGCCAAGCCTGACGAAGAGGCCGTTGCGCGGAAGAGGACGCATGCCGAAGCAGCTAGCGTTGTCGCTGACGAAGTCCAGCGCTCCAAATGCTGAACAAGCCCGGAGACGATGCGTTCGCCGGTGCTGATGAAGTTTCCCGTCCAGATCTTCACCCCTGCTAGCGCCGCTAGCCCCACGGTGGGCGCCAACTGTTGTTATGGTGTCACGGCAGATGCCATGGATAGGCTAAAGGTGGGGACTAAATGCACTAGGGGAATCCAGGGAGGGATAGTGTGGTGATTCCACACACAATTGCTTTGTATTCTATTCACTTCCACAGTTTACAAGAGCTCCTTGAGCTGTATTGGGGAGAGAGGAGGAAGAAGAACTCTCTTACTCTCACCACTTGTTGGCCCTCGGGAACACACTAGTAAACCACAACCCACACAAGATCAACCCTTTCTACAGAGGCCCTAGCCCTCCTTATATAGGGGTAGCCAGGTCTCCAATTAGGGCATACGTGGAGGCATATTCCTTGGAATATGCCTCCTCCCAAAATAGTAAGCCAACCGGGTCACTTTTGCCCAGCGTCATCCATGTAGAGGCTACGTGAGCCTCTGCGGCGCCCGCGTCATCCGACACAGGCATCGTCACCTTTGTCGGCCACGCCTTGGTGGTCCTATCCTCTGTCTTCTTCGCTCACACTCTGCACACAGTGGTCACCCTTTGACCAGCGAGGTACCTTCCTTCTCTTACAAGCTTGATATAACCCGGATCGTACCTAGTTGATCCGGCCACACCTGTACCTGTATATAAGTTAGATACATCTTACCGACATACGACATAAGTCGGTTGAGACCCAGTTAGGTGGACATCCCCTGGTCCGGGTTACTCCGTGATTCAGCCTTCCTTGAGGTGACTCGGCCAGCACTTGCTTTGACCTTGCCGTACCTCGGCTAACTCGGCCTTTATACCCCGGCATGACCCTACCCGGGGGTATGCCCCCAACACAATGACACTGCTGGATCCATATGTTATTTGTGGAAAGAACAGACATGCAATGACTCTAGCTGTGGTTAATGAAAAGAATAGACATTCAATTACACTGGTGGATCCATGTGTGGTTTGTGGAAAGAATAGACATGCAATGACACTAGCTGTGGTTTGTGAAAACAACATACATGCAATGACTCTGGTGGATCCTTATGTGGTTTGTGGAAAGAACACACATGGAATGACTCTAGTTGTGGTTAATGAAAAGAACACACATGCAATGACTCTGATGGATCCATATGTGGTTTGTGATAAGAACAAACATGCAATGACTCTACCTGTGGTTTGTGAGAAGAACACACATGCAATGACTCTAGTGGATCCTTATGTGGTTTGTGAAAAGAACAGACATGCAGTGAACTCCGGTGGATCCATTTGTGGTTTGTGAGAAGAACACACATGCAATGACACTAGTGGATCAATATGTGGTTTGTGAAAAGAACACACATGCAATGACACTGGGTGTGGTTCATGGAAAGAACACACATCCAATGACACTAGTGGATCCTTATGTGGTTTGTGAAAAGAACACACATGCAATGACACTAGTGGATCCATATGTGGTTTGTGAGAAGAACACACATGCAATGACTCTAGATGTGGTCTGTGAAAAGAACACACATGCAATCACATTGGTGGATCCATGTGTGGTTTGTGAAGAAACAGACATGCAATGACTCTAGGTGTGGTTAATGAGAAGAACAAACATGCAATGACACTAGTGGATCCATGTGTGGTTTGTGGAAAGAACAGACATGCAATAACTATAGCTGTGGTTAATTAAAAGAACATACATCCAATGACACTGGTGGATCCATGTGTGGTTTGTGGAAACAACAGACATGCAATGACTGTAGCTGTGGTTAATGAAAAGAACACACATTTAATTACACTGGTGGATCCATATGTGGTTTATGAGAACAACACACATGCAATGACACTAGATGTGGTTCATGAAAAGCACACACATGCAATGACACCGGTGGCTTCTTATGTGGTTTGCGAGAAGAACACACATGCAATGACACTGGTGGATCCATATGTGGTTTGTGAGAAGAACACACATGCAATAACTCAAGTTGTGGTTTGCAAAAAGAACACACATGCAATCAAACTTGTGGATCCATATATGGTTTGTGGAAAGAAAAAATATGCAATGACTCTAGCTGTGGTTGGTTCATGAAAACAACACACATCCAATGACACTGGTGGATCCTTATGTGGTTTGTGAAAAAGAACACACATGCAACAACACTGGGTGTGGTCCATGAAAACAACACACATCCAATGACACTGGTGGATGCTTATGTGGTTTGTGAAAAGAACACACATGCAATGACACTGGTGGATCCATATGTGGTTTGTGAGAAGAACACACATCTAATGACACAGGTGGATCCATATGTGGTTTGTGAGAAGAACAGACATACAATGACAATGGGTGTGGTTCATGAAAAGAACACATATCCAATGACACTGGTGGATCCATATGTGGTTTGTGGAAAGAACGGACATGCAATGACTCTAGTTGTGGTTAGTTCATGAAAACAACACACATCCAATGACACTGGTGGATCCTTATGTAGTTTGTGAAAAAGAACACAATGCAATCACACTAGTGGATCAATGTGTGGTTTGTGAAAAGAACAAACATGCAATGAATCTAGGTGTGGTTCATGAAAAGAACATACATTCAATGACACTAGTGGATCCATATGTGGTTTGTGAGAAGAACACACATGCAATGACACTGGGTGTGGTTCATGAAAACAACACACATGCAATGACACTAGTGGATCCTTATGTGGTTTGTGAGAAGAACACATATGCAATCACACTGGTGGATCCATATAGGGTTTATGAGAAGAACACACATGCAATTACTCTAGCTATAATTTGTGAAACGAACACACATGTAATCACACTGGTGGATCCATCTGTTGTTTGTGGAAAGAACAGACATGCAATGACTTTAGCTCTGGTTGGTTCATGAAAAGAACACACATCCAATGACACTGGTGGATCCTTATCTGGTTTGTGAAAAATAACACACATGCAATGACACTGGGTGAGGTTCATGAAAAGAACACACATCCAATGACACTGGTGGATCCTTATGTGGTTTCTGAAAACAACACACATGTAATGACACTGGTGGATCCATATGTGGTTTGAGAGAAGAACACACATCCAATGACACTGGTGGATCCATATGTGGTTTGTGAGAAGAACACACATGCAATGACACTGGGTGGTGGTTCATGAAAAGAACACACATCCAATGACACTGGTGGATCCATATGTGGTTTGTGGAAAGAACACACATGCAATGACTCTAGCTGTGATTGGTTCATGAAAAGAACACACATCCAATGACACTAGTGGATCCTTATGTGGTTTGTGAAAAAGAACACACGTGCAATCACACTCTTGGATCCATGTGTGGTTTCTGAAAAGAACAGACATGCGATGACTCTAGATGTGGTTCATGAAAAGAACACACATACAATGACACTGGTGGATCCATATGTGGTTTGTGGAAAGAACATGCATGCAATGACTCTAGCTATGGTTAATGAAAAGAACAGACGTGCAATGACACTGGTGGATCCATATGTTGTTTGTGAGAAGAACACACATTCAATAACACTGGCTGTGGTGCATTAAAAGAACACACATCAAATGCCACTAGTGGATCCTTATGTGGTTTGTGGAAAGAAAACACATGCAATGACACTAGCTGTGGTTAATGAAAATAATAGACATGCAATGACACTGGTGGATCCATATGTTGTTTGTGGAAAGAACAGACATGCAATGACGAAAAGAATAGACATGCAATGACACTGGTGGATCCATGTGTGGTTTGTGGAAAGAACAGACATGCAATGACACTAGTTGTGGTTTGTGAAAAGAACATACATGTAATGAATCTAGTGGATCCTTATGTGGTTTGTGGAAAGAACACACATGCAATGACTCTAGCTGTGGTTAATGAAAAGAACACACATGCAATGACTCTGATGGATCCATATGTGATTTGTGAGAAGAACAGACATGCAATGACTCTAGCTGTGGTTTGTGAGTAGAACACACATGCAATGACTCTGGTGGATCCTTACGTGGTTTGTGAAAAGAACATACATGAAATGAACTCCGGTGGATCCATTTGTGGTTTGTGAGAAGAACACACATGCAATGACACTGGTGGATCAATATATGGTTTGTGAAAAGAACACACATGCAATAACATTGGCTGTGGTTCATGAAAAGAACACACATCCAATGACACTAGTGGATCCTTATGTTGTTTGTGAAAAGAACACACATGCAATGACACTAGTGCATCCATATGTGGTTTGTGGAAAGAACGGACATGCAATGACTCTAGTTGTGGTTAGTTCATGAAAACAACACACATCCAATGACACTGGTGGATCCTTATGTAGTTTGTGAAAAAGAACACAATGCAATCACACTAGTGGATCAATGTGTGGTTTGTGAAAAGAACAAACATGCAATGAATCTAGGTGTGGTTCATGAAAAGAACATACATGCAATGACACTAGTGGATCCATATGTGGTTTGTGAGAAGAACACACATGCAATGACACTGGGTGTGGTTCATGAAAACAACACACATGCAATGACACTAGTGGATCCTTATGTGGTTTGTGAGAAGAACACATATGCAATCACACTGGTGGATCCATATATGGTTTATGAGAAGAACACACATGCAATTACTCTAGCTATAATTTGTGAAACGAACACACATGTAATCACACTGGTGGATCCATCTGTTGTTTGTGGAAAGAACAGACATGCAATGACTTTAGCTCTGGTTGGTTCATGAAAAGAACACACATCCAATGACACTGGTGGATCCTTATCTGGTTTGTGAAAAATAACACACATGCAATGACACTGGGTGAGGTTCATGAAAAGAACACACATCCAATGACACTGGTGGATCCTTATGTGGTTTCTGAAAACAACACACATGTAATGACACTGGTGGATCCATATGTGGTTTGAGAGAAGAACACACATCCAATGACACTGGTGGATCCATATGTGGTTTGTGAGAAGAACACACATGCAATGACACTGGGTGGTGGTTCATGAAAAGAACACACATCCAATGACACTGGTGGATCCATATGTGGTTTGTGGAAAGAACACACATGCAATGACTCTAGCTGTGATTGGTTCATGAAAAGAACACACATCCAATGACACTAGTGGATCCTTATGTGGTTTGTGAAAAAGAACACACGTGCAATCACACTCTTGGATCCATGTGTGGTTTCTGAAAAGAACAGACATGCGATGACTCTAGATGTGGTTCATGAAAAGAACACACATACAATGACACTGGTGGATCCATATGTGGTTTGTGGAAAGAACATGCATGCAATGACTCTAGCTATGGTTAATGAAAAGAACAGACGTGCAATGACACTGGTGGATCCATATGTTGTTTGTGAGAAGAACACACATTCAATAACACTGGCTGTGGTGCATTAAAAGAACACACATCAAATGCCACTAGTGGATCCTTATGTGGTTTGTGGAAAGAAAACACATGCAATGACACTAGCTGTGGTTAATGAAAATAATAGACATGCAATGACACTGGTGGATCCATATGTTGTTTGTGGAAAGAACAGACATGCAATGACGAAAAGAATAGACATGCAATGACACTGGTGGATCCATGTGTGGTTTGTGGAAAGAACAGACATGCAATGACACTAGTTGTGGTTTGTGAAAAGAACATACATGTAATGAATCTAGTGGATCCTTATGTGGTTTGTGGAAAGAACACACATGCAATGACTCTAGCTGTGGTTAATGAAAAGAACACACATGCAATGACTCTGATGGATCCATATGTGATTTGTGAGAAGAACAGACATGCAATGACTCTAGCTGTGGTTTGTGAGTAGAACACACATGCAATGACTCTGGTGGATCCTTACGTGGTTTGTGAAAAGAACATACATGAAATGAACTCCGGTGGATCCATTTGTGGTTTGTGAGAAGAACACACATGCAATGACACTGGTGGATCAATATATGGTTTGTGAAAAGAACACACATGCAATAACATTGGCTGTGGTTCATGAAAAGAACACACATCCAATGACACTAGTGGATCCTTATGTTGTTTGTGAAAAGAACACACATGCAATGACACTAGTGCATCCATATGTGGTTTGTGGAAAGAACGGACATGCAATGACTCTAGTTGTGGTTAGTTCATGAAAACAACACACATCCAATGACACTGGTGGATCCTTATGTAGTTTGTGAAAAAGAACACAATGCAATCACACTAGTGGATCAATGTGTGGTTTGTGAAAAGAACAAACATGCAATGAATCTAGGTGTGGTTCATGAAAAGAACATACATGCAATGACACTAGTGGATCCATATGTGGTTTGTGAGAAGAACACACATGCAATGACACTGGGTGTGGTTCATGAAAACAACACACATGCAATGACACTAGTGGATCCTTATGTGGTTTGTGAGAAGAACACATATGCAATCACACTGGTGGATCCATATATGGTTTATGAGAAGAACACACATGCAATTACTCTAGCTATAATTTGTGAAACGAACACACATGTAATCACACTGGTGGATCCATCTGTTGTTTGTGGAAAGAACAGACATGCAATGACTTTAGCTCTGGTTGGTTCATGAAAAGAACACACATCCAATGACACTGGTGGATCCTTATCTGGTTTGTGAAAAATAACACACATGCAATGACACTGGGTGAGGTTCATGAAAAGAACACACATCCAATGACACTGGTGGATCCTTATGTGGTTTCTGAAAACAACACACATGTAATGACACTGGTGGATCCATATGTGGTTTGAGAGAAGAACACACATCCAATGACACTGGTGGATCCATATGTGGTTTGTGAGAAGAACACACATGCAATGACACTGGGTGGTGGTTCATGAAAAGAACACACATCCAATGACACTGGTGGATCCATATGTGGTTTGTGGAAAGAACACACATGCAATGACTCTAGCTGTGATTGGTTCATGAAAAGAACACACATCCAATGACACTAGTGGATCCTTATGTGGTTTGTGAAAAAGAACACACGTGCAATCACACTCTTGGATCCATGTGTGGTTTCTGAAAAGAACAGACATGCGATGACTCTAGATGTGGTTCATGAAAAGAACACACATACAATGACACTGGTGGATCCATATGTGGTTTGTGGAAAGAACATGCATGCAATGACTCTAGCTATGGTTAATGAAAAGAACAGACGTGCAATGACACTGGTGGATCCATATGTTGTTTGTGAGAAGAACACACATTCAATAACACTGGCTGTGGTGCATTAAAAGAACACACATCAAATGCCACTAGTGGATCCTTATGTGGTTTGTGGAAAGAAAACACATGCAATGACACTAGCTGTGGTTAATGAAAATAATAGACATGCAATGACACTGGTGGATCCATATGTTGTTTGTGGAAAGAACAGACATGCAATGACGAAAAGAATAGACATGCAATGACACTGGTGGATCCATGTGTGGTTTGTGGAAAGAACAGACATGCAATGACACTAGTTGTGGTTTGTGAAAAGAACATACATGTAATGAATCTAGTGGATCCTTATGTGGTTTGTGGAAAGAACACACATGCAATGACTCTAGCTGTGGTTAATGAAAAGAACACACATGCAATGACTCTGATGGATCCATATGTGATTTGTGAGAAGAACAGACATGCAATGACTCTAGCTGTGGTTTGTGAGTAGAACACACATGCAATGACTCTGGTGGATCCTTACGTGGTTTGTGAAAAGAACATACATGAAATGAACTCCGGTGGATCCATTTGTGGTTTGTGAGAAGAACACACATGCAATGACACTGGTGGATCAATATATGGTTTGTGAAAAGAACACACATGCAATAACATTGGCTGTGGTTCATGAAAAGAACACACATCCAATGACACTAGTGGATCCTTATGTTGTTTGTGAAAAGAACACACATGCAATGACACTAGTGCATCCATATGTGGTTTTTGAGAAGAACACACATGCAATGACTCTAGATGTGGTTTGTGAAAAGAACACACATGCAATCACATTGGTGGATCCATGTGTGGATTGTGAAAATAACAGACATGCAATGACTCTAGGTGTGGTTAATGAGAAGAACAGGCATGCAATGACACTAGTGGATCCATGTGTGGTTTGTGGAAAGAACAGACATGCAATGACTGTAGCTGTGGTTAATGAAAAGAACATACATCCAATGACACTGGTGGATCCATATGTGGTTTGTGGAAAGAACAGACATGCAATGACACTGGGTGTGGTTCATGAAAAGAACACACATCGAATGACACTGGTGGATCCTTATGTG
>CAJUXJ010002432.1:0-21978 GCA_910589775.1 Avena eriantha
ATCGCCTATGTGTTCTTTTCACGTACCACATATGGATCCACAAGTGTCATTGAAATGTGTGGTCTCTTTAGAGACCACACATCGATTCACCAGTGTCATTGCATGTGTGCTCTTTTTACTAACAACAACCAGTGTCATTGCATGTGTGTTCTTCTCATTAACCATAGCTAGGGTCATTGCATGTGTGTTCTCTTTAGAGACCACACATGGATCCACGAGTGTCATTGCATGTGTGTTCTTTTTACTAACAACAACTAGAGTCATTTCATGACTATTATTTTCACATACCACATATGGATCCACCAGTGTCATTGAAATGTGTGTTCTCTTCAGATACCACACATGGATCCACCAGTGTCATTGCATGTGTGTTCTTTTTACTAATAACAACCAGAGTCATTGCATGTGTGTTCTTTTCACAATCCACCTCTGGATCCACCAGTGTCATTGAAATGTAGGTTCTTCTTGTTAACCACAGCTAGTGTCATTGCATGTGTGTTCTCTTCAGAGACCACACATGGATCCACTAGTGTCATTGCATGTGTGTTCTTTTTACTAACAACAACTGGAGTCATTTCATGACTATTCTTTTCACATACCAGATATGGATCCACCAGTGTCATTGAAATGTGTGTTCTCTTCAGAGACCACACATGGATCCACTAGTGTCATAGCATGTGTGTTCTTTTTACTAACAACAACTTGAGTCATTGCATGTGTGTTGTTGTCACGTACCACATATGGATCCACCTGTGTCATTGAAATGTGTGTTCTTCTCATTAATCACAACTAGATTCATTGCATGTGTGTTCTCTTTAGAGACCACACATGGATCCACCAGTGTCATTGCATGTGTGTTCTTTTTACTAACAACTACTGGAGTCATTGCATGTGTGTTCTTTTCACATACCACATATGGATCCACTAGTGTCATTGAAATGTATGTTCTCTTCAGAGACCACACATGGATCCACCAGTGTCATTGCATGTGTGCTCTTTTTACTAACAACAACCAGTGTCATTGCATGTGTGTTCTTTTTACTAACAACAACTAGTCATTTCATGACTATTCTTTTAACATACCACATATGGATCCAACAGTGTCACTGAAATGTGTGTTCTCTTCAGATACCACACATGGATCCACCAGTGTCATTGCATGTGTGTTCTTTTTACTAATAACAACCAGAGTCATTGCATGTGTGTTCTTTTCACAATCCACCTATGGATCCACCAGTGTCATTGAAATGTAGGTTCTTCTCATTAACCACATCTAGTGTCATTGCATGTCTATTCTCTTCAGAGACCACACATGGATCCACCAGTGTCATTACATGTGTGTTCTTTTTACTAACAACAGCTTGAGTCATTGCATGTGTGTTCTTTTCACATACCACATATGGATCCACCAGTGTCATTGAAATGTGTGTTCTCTTCAGAGACCACACATGGATCCACTAGTGTCATTGGATGTGTGCTCTTTTTACTAACAACAACCAGTGTCATTGCATGTGTGTTCTTCTCATTAACCATAGCTAGTCATTGCATGCGTGTTCTCTTCAGAGACCACACATGGATCCACGAGTGTCCTTGCATGTGTGCTCTTTGTACTAACAACAACCATAGTCATTGCATGTGTGTTCTTTTCACATACCACATATGGATCCACCAGTGTCATTGCATGTGTGTTCTTTTTAGTAACAACAGCTGGAGTCATTTCATGACTATTCTTTTCACATACCACATATGGATGCACTAGTGTCATTGCATGTGTGTTCTTTTTACTAACAACAACCAGAGTCATTGCATGTGTGTTCTTTTTACTAACAGCAACTGGAGTCATTTCATGACTATTCTTTTCATATACCACATATGGATCCACCAGTGTCATTGAAATGTGTGTTCTCTTTAGAGACCACACATGGATCCACAAGTGTCATGGCATGTGTGTTCTTTTTACTAACAACAACTAGAGTCATTGCATGTGTGTTGCTTTCACGTACGACATATGGATCCACATGTGTCATTGAAATGTGCGTTCTTCTCATTAATCATAGCTAGGTTCATTGCATGTGTGTTCTCTTTAGAGACCACACATGGATCCACCAGTGTCATTGCATGTGTGTTCTTTTTAATAACAACTACGGGAGTCATTGCATGTGTGTTCTTTTCACATACCACATATGGATCCACTAGTGTCATTGAAATGTATGTTCTCTTCCGAGACCACACATGGATCCACCAGTGTCATTGCATGTGTGCTCTTTTTACTAACAACAACCAGTGTCATTGCATGTGTGTTATTCTCATTAACCACAGCTAGAGTCATTGCATGTGTCTTCTCATCAGAAACCACACATGGATCCACCAGTGTCATTGCATGTGTGTTCTTTTTACTAACAACAACTAGAGTCATTTCATGACTATTCTTTTCACATACCACATATGGATCCACCAGTGTCATTGAAATGTGTGTTCTCTTCAGAGACCACACATGGATCAATCAGTGTCATTGCATGTGTGCTCTTTTTACTAACAACAACCAGTGTCATTGCATGTGTGTTCTTCTCATTAACCATAGCTAGTCATTGCATGTGTGTTCTCTTCAGAGACCACACATGGATCCACTAGTGTCATTGCATGTGTGTTGTTTTTAGTAACAACAACTGGAGTCATTTCATGACTATTCTTTTCACATACCACATATGTATCCACCCGTGTCATTGAAATGTGTGTTCTCTTCAGAGACCTCACATGGATCCACTAGTGTCATTGCTTGTGTGTTCTTTTTACTAACAACAACTGGACTCATTTCATGTGTGTTCTTTTCACAATCCACCTATGGATCCACTAGTGTCATTGCATGTGTGCTCTTTTTACTAACAACAACCATAGTCATTCCATGTGTGTTCTTTTCACATACCATGTATGGATCCACCAGTGTCATTGCATGTGTGTTCTTTTTACTAACAACAATTGGAGTCATTTCATGACTATTCTTTTCACATACCACATATGATTCCACCAGTGTCATTGAAATATGTGTTCTATTCAGAGACCACACATGGATCCACCAGTATCATTGCATGTGTGTTCTTTTTACTAACAACAACAAGAGTCATTGCATGTGTGTTCCTTTCACATACCACATATAGATCCACTTTTGTCATTGAAATGTGTGCTCTTCTCATTAACCACAGCTAGAGTCATTGCATGTGTGTTCTCTTCAGAGACCACACATGGATCCACTAGTGCCATTGCATGTGTGTTCTTTTTACTAACAACAACTGGAGTCATTGCATGTGTGTTCTTTTCACATACCACATATGGATCCACCAGTGTCATTGAAATGTATGTTCTCTTCAGAGACCACACATGGATCCACCAGTGTCATTGCATGTCTGCTCTTTTTACTAACAACAACCAGTGTCATTGCATGTGTGTTCTTCTCATTAACCACAACTAGAGTCCTTGCATATGTGTTCTCATCAGGGACCACACATGGATCCACCAGTGTCATTGCATGTGTGTTCTTTTTACTAACAACAACTGGAGTCATTTCAAGACTATTCTTTTCACATACCACATATGGATCCACCAGTCATTGAAATGTGTGTTCTCTTAAGATACCACACATGGATCCACCAGTGTCATTGCATGTGTGTTCTTTTTACTAACAACAACTGGAGTCATTTCATGACTATTCTTTTCACATACCACATATGGATCCACAAGTGTCATTGAAATGTGTGTTCTCTTCAGAGACCACACATGGATCCACCAGTGTCATTGCATGTGTGTTCTTTTTACTAACAACAACTAGTCATAGCATGTTTGTTCTTTTCACATACCATGTGAGACTCCTGGATTAAACCTCCGAGAATCCCTGTTGTGCATACACCACGATCCCATGATCAGTTAGTCATGGCACATAACCTACAAGTATCATTACAACATCCGAGAATATACCGAATTACAAGACTGACATAAATGTCATTACGGCTACATCAGTAATCATCAGCAGAACTTCATGCAGCGTAGAGCCCGAGCCATGCCTTAACCTACATGCAATTGACTGGGAGAATGTCCTAGCTCGCATATCTTCCACTCCACTTCTTCTTGATATCTGACCAAGTTCATAGCCAGGGACAATGCCAGTGAGTACTTTGAATGTACTCTCAAACCACCTTAACTTAAAAGTAATAACAAGAGGATATGCACTACGGCTGAGGTAGTAGGAGGGCTCCAAGAGGGGTTCTTTTCTAAATAGTTTCTCTTGTAGATATAGCATCTACATATCTTAGTTGAAAACTTTTGTAAACCAATTTTGCAACCGTTTTGAAAAGTTGTGGAAAACAATAGGACTGGGTCACCAATTTGTTCCTCCTTCGGGTCATCCCCTGACCCAACTCCTTCCATTCTGTTCTAACCATCCCATGGTCAAAACCGAAATCCTTCTCGACCATCCCATGGCCAAAACATTTTTAAAGCTTTTGTTTTTCCAAAATCCTTTTTGAAAACAAAACAAGCACCGCTCTATAGAAGTTAGTCCAACCCGTCCTTAACCACGGACACGGATATTCGAATAGATTTACACTCTGTAGAGGTTGTACACTTTACCCACATCATCCGGGTACACTACCCTGATCTTCACCGATCGTGGGTCGAGTAATCGATCAAGACTCTTCGGATGCCCACTCCAATATAAGTGCCTACCCTATGGGTTTTAATCCCCTCAACACTGGGACGTCGGGCGAGGACCAACCGGAGCGCTTTTTCCACTCCTCGAGAGTGTGCTCTTTCAATGAGGGGCCCATAGTAATGCATGGAGGCCTGCCGAACCTTTGTTCCTTCTCCAGGTCCCACCTTTATCGGAGAAGGCGCAGCCTCCAGGGATCCTCGATCCCCTGTAGTTGTTGCGAGGCAGCTTATACCAAAATAGACAAACATCAAATCCAGCCCTGTCCCATACCAGAGTAATGTGGTTGCACGGGTTAAGTTGTTATAGCTAAACTGCAAAGAACCAGGTGCGTTTTCGTAAACCTTTTTCCTCCGGTTTTCCTCCAGCATTTTGTAAAACAAAACATTTTTCTTTATCAACAACTCTTGGGAGGTCCCACCTCACCAAGGTTTTCTCATAAAACATTTGGTAAAACTTTTTCCGGGGTCTCCCCATCCTCTAGCTTTGCATCGGCTAAAACGGGGTCTCCAAAGGGGCATGGTGGATATGCACCATCTATTCTACTAGGGACAAGTAGGTGTCACCAAGGGGGTGGTACTTAGTAGTAGAAAAGTGTAATGGTTTGGAGGGGCCAAACCACTACCATATATATATATATATCCACATATAGCAAAACAATGCATTTTTGATAAATAGTTGATAAAGCATGCATAAGGAAAATAGTAGGACAAGGCTTATGAGCAAGAAGGTGGCTTTCCTGATGATCAACAATATGGCATAATTGTCCCTGGACTTCTTCTTTAGATAATCCCAAAATACCAACATCAATAATAAGTATCCCTTCTTCCACTCTCCGATTTCATCGCAACTATCGTCGTCCAGACAACACATGCAAACAAACCAAGCCACAATCAACACAAGGCATACAAGCACCAATTCAATACATCAAGCAATTGCATAATACAGGATTGCAAATCAGTAGGTCTTAGGAAGAAGGGGTTTTGATAAGATTGGTATTGTCTTGGGATTATGGAAGAAAACCCCCATAGGATTTATAGTCTAGGAATTACCTAGGAAATGGATTTTGGACCAAGACAGATTCTGTATGATACCATTGTATAAACATGATACCAACAGATAGGTATTGATAAAATTAAACCAACAAAAGTGGTTTCACTGTTTTATCAATTACCAATAATTTATAGTGATTTTTATAGTGAAAAAGACTCTAGTTATAGGAAATAATTCACCAGAGAAGTTATGGAGCTCCAAAAATTATTCCCTTTGATGGTTAGGTAGGCCTTTATGTACTTGTTCACGGAGAGTTGGAATCAAGTCAAGATAACTATCAGAATGCCCTTAGGAAATTCCCAAAGGCAGTTTTGTGGGGTTTTTGTCTTTTTCATCAAATTAAATATACAGTATCTTTTGATTTGATTCCAAGGAAACATGGTAGGTAGTTAGAATACCTTACTGCATAAATTGGAATCACCCAATTTGGAGTTGTAATACTACTGTAGTGAATTTAGAGGTGAATAAACCATGCACAGACTAGTTTAATTCACAGAAAAACATCCGAGGCTCAATAAATCATGAGCTCCTGGATTTAGATAGAGATTGATGTATCTCATCCAAGATGATTGGAATTGGGTCAATTGGACTCATGGTTTAGTGTAGGTAATTTTCTAAAGTCATAACTGAATTGCTTTTGTTATTTTTCCTCAAGCTAACTAACTATTCACCTTGGCATGGGACCAATGTACAAGGATAGATGCTTCTAATATCTTTCAGAGGCAGTTTGTTTTACTCCAATTGGAGTTGTACAATTCACAGAAAGAATTATTAGTTAAAAAGTATACATCTGAGGATTTAATTCACTAATGGCACCCTAGTCAATATTTTTAGTTACTATCTGCTCTACATGTTGTACAAAACACTGAGGTACTTGGTAAAAATAGATCTGGGCATTTGGAAGCATTTTCCATTTTTATTTTGAATTAACCCAATCAGTCTAATAAGTAGATCTGTAAAAAGGAATTAATAAAAGAGAGGGGCCGGGGCTGCTGGGCTTGGATCTAGGGACAGTTGCGCCGTCTAGGGGAAATGCAGCCCACCCGGGTGGGGCACTGCACGGGAGGAGAGTTCCAATCCCTCCAGGCGGGGCCCGCGCATTAGTGGGAGCCAGTGCCGAAGGGGTAAGGGGCACTCTAGGCCGTCCGTTTTTGGAGAGATCGACGGCTCGAGACCGTCGTCTCCGCTGAGACAGAGGTGGGGCGGCGGAGACCCTATGGCGGCGCCGGCGGTGCAGGGGAGCTCACCTGGGGCCGTGCCGGCGACAGGGAAGGTACGAAGGTGATGCGGCGCTCGATGGCGAGCCTGGCAATGGTCGGCATGGGCGGGCTCGACGCAGGGAGGTGGCTCGCACATCGGAGGCCGACGGAACTGGATTGGGAGCTCGCTGGCGAGGAGGTTCCGGCCGTTCCTGAGAAGAGAGGGAGCCATCGTTAGAAAGAGGAGGAGGAGGGGATCATCACAGAGGAACATGCATCAGGGGAGGAGGCAAGGGGAGAGAGCTTAGCTTGATGGTGGGTAGGAGGCCGAAGTCATGTTTGTCGTCGAACGGGTAGTGCAGCGCAGGGGAGAGGCTGGGAAGCTCAGGGATGAGAGAGCTGGTGTCTGGGAGGGTGTTGAGGCGACATGTAGGGGAGAGGGAGCTCAGGAGAGGGTTGCTCGAGCTCAGGCTCATTCATGGCCGAGAGGGAGTTCTTCTCCTCTCCTGGCCAGTTCAGAGCGAGGGAGGGGAGGTGGAGTGTAGGGGGAGTGGGTGAGGGTGGGAGGATGCAAATGAGGGGCAGAGAGGGGGCTGGAGAGCCTCTGGCCTATTTACTTCGATTGGGAGAAGGTGCACCATGGACATGGTCCATGAGGGGAGAGGAGGAAGAGGTGAAACCAGGGGAGGGTTTTCTGGGGGCGGTGGAGGTGGTATCTGGCCTGGAAGCAGGTCAGAGAGAGCAGTGTGCCTTAGTTGCAAGTGAAGAGGAAGTTTGCAAGGCAAGACACTCATATGAGGCTAAGCACTAGTGTCCAAGCACTAGAGGACAAACTGCTACAGGGGATGCCTTAGTGTTGTTCGACCTAGGGGGTGTCCTGGTGCTGAGGGGATGCATTGAGCAAGACTGGTGGGATTTTGGTTTGGTTTTGGATCGATGCTTGATTGATTTGGCAAGATTGACCACTTGGAGGTGTGTGAAGTAAGTTCCTAAATTTTTATTGGACAAGGTGGGGAGATGATACTGGTAGGTAGATGAGGTCAAGATAGATATCCAGGAATTATTTGGGATTTATTTGAGGATTTAAAGTCCACTTAAATCCATTTATTCAAAAAGGGCAGAAGAAGTTTCTAGAAGATAATTTGATAATTTTACGTTGGACAGGTTGATTTTTTGATTTGAGAAGCTCCCAAATGTGAATACACACTTAGGGGAATTTTCTCAAGATTTATTGGAGGATAAAAGTATTTCAAACAATTATTATTCCATTTTAGCCATTTTTAGAAAATGGGCAAAAAGAAATAATGAAGCTCTTCAAAAATATTTATTTTTTAAGTGGGAAGATGGGTATGATATGTGGACCCCAATTGAGCCAAAAGTTGGGGATGTTCTTTGGTAAAAACCAAACTTGCCTTTATGGAAGAGGTTTGAAGAATTGGTCTATTAATGAATTAAATTGATTTGGAGCCAAATTAATTATGGATAATATTTGATAAATCTTGATGATCAAGGTATATGCTTTAGAAAAGGTGTAGCAAGCATTTTCAACCTTGGGATTTGAGATTCCAAGTTGATTTTGGTGAGAACTAGAGATTTGGGGATCTTGGGTAAGATTGTTTTCATGCCACCAAAACCTTGTTGGATATTGGAGCCCAGGGCTCCCCTTGGGGCATGGGATATATGGTTGTCTATACCAAGTGAATTAGATTGCAATGGTGTAGGGGTTTGAGCTTGATCTTGCTTGAGCTCACCATGACAAGCTTTAAAACTTTGAATAAAATAAGCCTACCAAAGCAGGTTATCATCTAGCCTTCAAAACCTTGTGGGTGTAAACAGCTCAAGGCTCCAATTGGATCAAGTGAAGTAGTTAATGATAGAACTATATGAGTATAACACAACCATGCAAAGAGTTGGTCCATAGAAGATTGGATGGTGGTGTGATCTTCTACCAAAGTAGGCATGCTGACTAAATTTGCAGGAAAAATTATTTTCTTGCCTGCAAAACCATCAAGAACAAGTGGGTTGGAGGTTTCTCTAACCAAGGGCAAACGTGGGCCTTGGTGGTCCTTACGATGGTCAACAATATGTTTCAAATGCATGTTCAAAAATGCACAAGGGTTGATAAAGGGAGGCATTCAAAAAGGTGAGGTTGAAACAGTTTCCAGACTTAGTCAAATTTGGCAGATTTAGGGTTTTTGACTAGAACATGAAAGGGGATGTTTTTTGATGGGTTGTAAGGTACCCAAGAATCATCAAGTGGATGATGGTGTAGTGTAGATTGAGTAGTAAGTAACCATGCTTGATGTTGGTCTCCATTGACTTGGAAGCTTCTAGAAGTAGATCACTTCAGAGATGACCTGGTTAAGGTTTTTAGATGACTATTGAGTAGCTAGGGATCAGATCCAGATTGTAATCTTGCTTAGGGTGGGAAGATTTGGAGACATCCTAATCCTACTGATGAGCTCCTAGATTATCTCATACTATCTCTTAAGCAGACAATTCAAACAGCAGACCAAGGCAACTCATCTCACAAACAAATCAACTACTACTGGGGTTACCACCAAGCTTAGCTTGAGGTAAGTATGGGTATTTTGAAATAGGTTGGAGTTTGAACAAGGTAAGATCCTTGGTATCTCTACCAGGAGTAGAATTCAAAAGCTTACAAAAAGGTTTTGGAGATCCTAGAGATAAGAGGATTTGAAGGTTCTGCCTTGAAAACATAAGGAGATTATATTATATAGCTCTCCATAGTTTGATAAATAGAAGCTACTAAAATATTTAGTTTGCAAAGGCTTCTTGGCTTATGTTTTGAAATGCCAGAACATTTGAGAATATGAGAGATTGAGCCAAGACAGTTTTGGGAAGTAGCTTTTGTCAACTGGTGTTGAGGTAAGGAGTATATCATCTAATACACAATCATAGGCATAGCATATCCAAACAACAAGAAAACACTTCAGCACTCAACAAGAAAAAGTTTTTGTTCCCCCTGATTTTTGCATTCTGGACAGCTAATCAGGGTTGCAGAAATTGGGATGTTACAGATCTTTCCCCCTTAAAAGAATCTAGTCTCGAGATTCCGGAGGAGCAAGGTGAGGGGATTTTGAGTCGGGTTGATACTAGCTGTCTTACGCATACTATATTACGGACTTCGTCTTTGAAAGTGACTACTCTGTCGATAAGGTTGAGCTTCAGTCTTCCGGGATGCATGGAGAGTTGGGGAGAACCTAGTCCCGATTGCGAGGGAGGACTTTCTTTTCCTTTCAGACTCCATATCTCGGCAGCTCAGACTGGGCAGACTCTGTTGATGCTGAACTTCACGGGGTACTCGTCAGGAGATAGAATCTACAGCTGGGAGCACCTCTATCTGAGGATTCACAGCTCTTCCTTAGGGTCGTAGCGTATCCTATTTAACGATTTTAGGGTCAGGACATCCTGAGGTTACTCCTGGCAGAGGGTTATTCTATTTTTGTGGGAAAGACACAGTCTTTCCCCCTTAAGATTAAACTGGGGTAGACCGGAGAGTTGACATAGTTCTTCCTTCTTGGAGTCATAGATTGATGTCCTGAAAACTATCGTCACTCTTTCTCCTCGAGTTGGAACCTTCCGATGACGTCCGCGAAGGTAGGTCCTGGGGCTTATATACTACTATTATCCATGCTTAGCCTGGTGGAGTCATTGGAGTTCACGTCCTCTAAGCATTAAGGACTAGGGGTTGGTGGTTTGGTGTTCCTTCGGGCGGGTCTTTAGCTGAAGTAATGGAGGGACTTTGTAGAATCTTCAGTTATTTTCTCATCGGATAACTCACGGGTTGTTACTTGGCGAGAAGACTTCGGAGCCGGAGATATTTTCTCAAGTATCTTTTGGTAGACAGTCTTCTAAAGATTTGAGTGAAAAGACGCAGTATTTCGACCTTAGAGCTTCACTAAGGTGCTTCAGGAGGGGTGCAGATCTTCTGTCTGGGAGGTGCTGACCTGATGTTAGCGAATAGATGTATCTTCCCGGAGTCTTGAGATGGGGTCTTCGAGTGACGCCTTATTTTATCACCTTGGCGGGGGTGGTTTCCTAACGAAGCTTATAACATGGTGTTAGCGGTTTACGACTCTTCGGGGTAGTCTTTAGTCAAGGTAGAGACATCCAGCTTCGAGGGAGCAGTATGTCGTCCTGCTGAGGTGAAATCCTCGAGTTGATTCTAACTTGACGATGTCGAACTCCTGGTTCTGGCGATGCTTTTCCTCTCATAGACTCTCGAGGTTAGTCTGGGTCTCAATACTGATAGCTAACACAGGGGTTTCCTGAGTTACTAGGTGGGTTACCGCTCCTCGAGTCACACTTTTAAAGAGGTCAAAGCAAACCAGAACATACAAACAAGGCGAACAGAGGGAGGGAATAGCAATGTCCTCGGCAAACATCGCACATCAAGCAACACAGGATGCATTTCGGCAAGCAAACACGGTCAACGCTAGGGACCAAGGAGTTAACTACTCGTGATGTAGGGGAATCCTATTCTTAGGAGTATTGACCCTAGATACCGTCTTTCTTTAGGTCGAAGTCACTATCTTGCAGATGAAGCCTTCATCGTATCTGGGACACCACCCGATGTCTTCCGATTGCGAGGATTCCGCTGGTAGAGCGATATTGTAGTCTCCTTGTGTTTGCTGGTAGTTGCTTGTCTTTATCTTGTTCTCATTGTCTTTACCGGGTTCTAGATCCTAGTTATTTAAAATTCGTAGGTTTGAAGTTTAGACGAGAGTTAGAGGAAACCCTTTTTGAAAGGATTTACTTAGAGTAAGAGAAGAAGTAGAACTTTTTGAAACTCATTTAGAAACTAGTTTTCGAAAACCGGGGTTTTCAAAATAAGGTTCCTGTCTAATGACCATGCTAACTAAAGTTCTCCTACAGTCAGGATGGCTCTGATACCAAGTCTGTGAGACTCCCGGATTAAACCTCCGAGAATCCCTGTTATGCATACACTACGATCCCATGATCAGTTAGTCGTGGCACATAACCGACAAGTATCATTACAACATCCGAGAATATACCAAATTACAAGACTTACATAAATGCCTTTAAGGCTACATCAATAATCATCAGCGGAACTTCATGAAGCGTAGAACCCGAGCCATGCCCTAACCTACATGCAACTGACTGGGAGAACGTCCTAGCTCGCATATCGTCCACTCCACTTCTTCTTGATATCTGACCAAGTTAATAGCCAGGGACAATGCCAGTGAGTACTTTGAATGTACTCGCAAACCACCTTAACTTAAAAGTAATAACAAGAGGATATGCACTATGGCTGAGGTAGTAGGAGGGCTCCAAGAGGGATTCTTTACTAAATAGTTTCTCTTGTAGATATAGCATCTACATATCTTTGTTGAAAACTTTTGTAAACCAATTTTGGAAACCGTTTTGAAAAGTTGTGGAAAACAATAGGACTGGGTCACCCATTTTTTCCTCCTTCGGGTCATCCCCTGACCCAACTCCTTCCATTCCGTTCTGACCATCCCATGGTCAAAACCAAAATCCTTCCCGACCATCCCGTGGCCAAAACATTTTTAAAGCTTTTGTTATTCTGAAATCGTTCTTGAAAACAAAACCAGCACCGCTCTACAGAAGTTTGTCCAACCTGTCCTTAACCGCTGACACGGCTATTCGAATAGATTTACACTCTGCAGAGGTTGTACACTTTACCCACATCATCCGGGTACACTACGCTGATCTTCACCGATCGTGGGTCGAGTAACCGATCAAGACTCTCCGGATGCCCACTCCAATATAAGTGCCTACCCTATGGGTGTTAATCCCCTCAACACCGGGACGTCAGGCGAGGAGCAATCGGAGCGCTTTTTCCACTCCTCAAGAGTGTGCTCTTTCAATGAGGGGCCCATAGTAACGTGTGGAGGCCTACCGACCCATTGTTCCTTCTCCAGGTCCCAGGTTTATCGGAGAAGTCCCTCACTCCAAGGATCCTCGATCCCCTATAGTTGTTGCGAGGCAGCTTATACCAAAATAGACAAACATCAAATCCAGCCCTGTCCCATACCAGAGTAATCTGGTTGCACGGGTTAAGTTGTTATAGCTAAACTGCAAAGAACCAGGTGCGTTTTCGTAAACCTTTTTCCTCCGGTTTTCCTCCAGCATTTTGTAAAACAAAACATTTTTGTTTCTCAACAACTCTTGGGAGGTCTCACCTCACCAAGGTTTTCTCATAAAACATTTGGTAAAACTTTTTCCGGTGTCTCCCCATCCTCTAGCTTTGCATTGGCTAAAACGGGGTCTCCAAAGGGGCATCGTGGATATGCACCATCTATTCTACTAGGGACAAGTAGGTGTCACCAAGGGGGTGGTACTTAGTAGTAGAAAAGTGTAATGGTTTGGAGGGGCCAAACCACTACCATATATATATCCACATATAGCAAAACAATGCATTTTTGATAAATAGTTGATAAAGCATGCATAAGGAAAATAGTAGGACAAGGCTTATGAGCAAGAAGGTGGCTTGCCTGATGATCAGCAATATGGCATAATTGTCCCTGGACTTGTTCTTTAGATAATCCCAAAATACCAACATCAATAATAAGTATCCCTTCTTCCACTCTCCGATTTCATCGCAACTATCGTCGTCCAGACAACACATGCAAACAAACCAAGCCACAATCAACACAAGGCATACAAGCACCAATTCAATACATCAAGCAATTGGATAATACAGGATTGCAAATCAGTAGGTCTTAGGAAGAAGGGTTTTGATAAGATTGCTATTGTCTTGGTATTATGGAAGAAAATCCACTTAGGATTTATAGTCTAGGAATTACCTAGGAAATGGATTTTGGACCAAGACAGATTATGTATGATACCACTGTATAAACATGATACCAACAGATAGGTATTGATAAAATTAAACCAACCAAAGTGGTTTCATTGTTTTATCAATTACCAATAATTTATAGTTATTTTTATAGTGAAAAAGACTCTAGTTTTAGGAAATAATTCACCAGAGAAGTTATGGAGCTCCAAAAATTATTCCCTTTGTTGGTTAGGTAGGGTTTGATGTGCTTGTTCACTGAGAGTTGGAATCAAGTCAAGATAGCTATCAGAATGACCTCAGGAAATTCCCAAAGGCAGTTCTGTGGAGTTTTTGTCTTTTTCTTCAAATTAAATCTACAGTAGCTTATGATTTGATTCCAAGGACACATGGTAGGTAGTTAGAATACCTTACTGTAGAAATTGGAATCACCCAATTTGGAGTTTTAATACTACTGTAGTGAATGTAGAGGTGAATAAACCATGCACAGAATAGTTTAATCCATAGAAAAACATCCAAGGCTCAATAAATCATGAGCTCCTGGATTTAGATAGATATTGATGTATCTCATCCAGGATGATTGGAATTGGGTCAATTGGACTCATGGTTTAGTGTAGGTAATTTTCTAAAGTCATAACTGAATTGCTTTTGTTATTTTTCCTCAAGCTAACTGATTGTTCACCTTGGCATGGGACCAATGTCCAAGGTTAGATGCTTCTAATATCTTTCAGAGGAAGTTGGTTTTACTCCAATTGGAGTTGTACAATTCACAAAAAGAATTTATTAGTGAAAAGTATACATCTGAGAATTTAATTCACTAATGGCACCCTAGTCAATATTTTTAGTTACTATCTGCTCTTCATGTTGTACAAAACACTAGGGTACATGGTAAAAATTAGATCTAGGCATTTGGAAGCATTTTCCATTTTTATTTTGAACTAAACCAATCAGTCTAATAAGCAGATCTGTAAAAAGGAATTAATAGAAGAGAGGGGCCAGGGCTGCTGGGCTTGGATCTGGGGACAGTTGGGCCGTCCAGGGGAAATGCAGCCCACCCGTGTGGGGCACTGCGCGGGAGGAGAGTTCAAATCCCTCCAGGCGGGGCCCATGCGTCAGTGGGAGCCAGTGCCGAAGGGGTAAGGGGCGCTCTGGGCCGTCCGTTTTAGGAGAGATCGACTGCTCGAGACCGTTGTCTCTGCTGAGATAGAGGTGGGGCGGCGAAAACCCTAGGGCGGCACCGGCGGTGTAGGGGAGCTCACCTGGGGCCCTGCCGGCGACGGGGAAGGCACGGAGGTGATGCGGCGCTCGATGGCGAGCCTGGCAATGGTCGGCATGGGCGGGCTCGACGCAGGGAGGTGGCTCGCGTGTCGGAGGCCGACGGAGATGGATCGGGAGCTCACCGGCGAGGAGGTTCCGGCCGTTCCTGAGAAGAGAGGGAGCCACCGTTAGAAAGAGGAGGAGGAGGAGGGGATCATCACAGAGGAACATGCATCAGGGGAGGAGGCAAGGGGAGGGACCTTAGCTCGATGGTGGGTAGGAGGCTGAAGTCGTGTTTGACGTCATACGGGAAGTGCAGCGCAGGGGAGAGGCTGGGAAGCTCAGGGATGAGAGATCTGGTGTCTGGGAGGGCGTTGAGGCCACATGCAGGGGAGAGGGAGCTCGGGAGAGGGTTGCTCGAGCTCAGGCTCATTCATGGCCGAGAGGGAGTTCTTCTCCTCTCCTGGCCAGTTCAGAGCGAGGGAGGGGAGGTGGAGTGCAGGGGGAGTGAGTGAGGGGAGGAGGAGGCAAATGAGGGGCAGAGAGGGGGCTGGCCAGCCTCTGGCCTATTTACTTCGAGTGGGAGAATGTGCACCATGGACATGCTCCATGAGGGGAGAGGAGGAAGAGGTGAAACCAGGGGAGGGCTTCCTAGGGGCGGTGGAGGTGGATCTGGCCTGGAAGCAGGTCAGAGAGAGCAGTGTGCCTCAGTTGCAAGGGAAGAGGAAGTTTGCAAGGCAATACACTCATATGAGGCTAAGCACAAGTGTCCAAGCACTAGAGGACAAACAGCTACAGGGGATGCTACAGTGCTGGTCGACCTAGGGGGTGTCCTGGTGCTGAGGGGATGCATTGAGCAAGATTGGTGGGGTTTTGGTTTGGTTTTGATCAATGCTTGATTGATTTGGCAAGATTGACCACTTGGAGGTGTGTGAAGTAAGTTTCTAAATTTGTATTGGACAAGGTGGGGAGATGATAGTGGTAGGTGGATGAGGTCAAGATAGATATCCAGGAATTATTTGGGATTTTTCTGAGGATTTAGAGTCCACTTAAATCCATTTATTCAAAAAGGGCAGAAGTAGTGGGAAGATGGGGTATGATATGTGGACCTCAATTGAGCCAAAAGTTGGGGAAGTTCTTCGGTAAAAACCAAACTTGCCTTTATGGAAGAGGTTTGAAGAATTGGTCTATTCATGAATTAAATTTATTTGGAGCCAAAACAATTATGGATAATATTTGATAAATCTTGATGATCAAGGTATATGCTTTAGGCAAGGTGTAGCAAGCATTTTCAACCTTGGGATTGGAGATTCCAAGTTGATTTTGGTGAGAACTAGAGATTTGGGGATCTTGGGTAAGATTGTTTTCATGCCACCAAAACCTTGTTGGATATTGGAGCTCAGGGCTCCCCTTGGGGCATGGGATATATGGTTGTCTATACCAAGTGATGTAGATTGCAATGGTGTAGGGGTTTGAGCTTGAACTTGCTTGAGCTCAACATGACAAGCTTTAAAACTTTGAAAAAAATAAGCCTGCCAAAGCAGGTTATCATCTAGCCTTCAAAACCTTGTGGTTTGCAAGTATAAGGAGTTGAAGGTTCTGTCTTGAACACATAAGGAGATTATATTATATAGCTCTCCATAGTTTGATCAATAGAAGCTACTAAAATAGTTGGTTTGCAAAGGCTTCTTGGCTCAGGTTTTGAAATGCCAGAACATTTGAGAATATGAAGATTGAGCCAAGACAGTTTTGGGAAGTAGATTTTGTCAACTGGTGTTGAGGTAAGGAGTATATCATCTAATACACAATCATAGGCATAGCATATCCAAACAACAAGCAAACACTTCAGCACTCAGCAAGAAAAAGTTTTTGTTCCCCCTGATTTTTGCATTCTGGACAGCTAATCAGGATTGCAGAAATTGGGATGTTACACACCACATATGGATCCACCAGTGTCATTGAAATGTGTGTTCTTATCATTAACCACATCTAGAGTCATTGCATGTGTGTTCTCTTCAGAGACCACACATGGATCCACCAGTGTCATTGCCTGTGTGTTCTTTTTATTAACAACAACTGGAGTCATTGCACGTGTGTTCTTTTCACCTACCACATATGGATCCACAAGTGTCATTGAAATGTGTGTTCTCTTCAGATACCACACATGGATTCACTAGTGTCATTGCATGTGTGCTATTTTTACTAACCACCAGTGGCATTGCATGTGCGTTCTTCTCATTAACCATAGCTAGAGTTGTTGCATGTGTGTTCTCATCAGAGACCACACATGGATCCACCAGTGTGATTGCATGTGTGTTCTTTTTACTAACAACAACTCGAGTCATTTCATGACTATTCTTTCCACATACCACATATGTATCCACCAGTGTCATTGAAATGTCTGTTCTCTTTAGAGACCACACATGGATCCACCAGTGTCATTGCATGTGTGTTCTTTTTACTAACAACAACTAGAGTCATTTCATGTGTGTTCTTTTCACAAGCCACCTATGGATCCACCAGTGTCATTGCATGCATGTTCTCTTCAGAGACCACACATGGATCCACCAGTGTCATTGCATGTGTGTTCTTTTTACTAACAACAACTGGAGTCATGGCATGTGTGTTCTTTTCACATAGCACAATGGATTCACTAGTGTCATTAAAATGTGTGTTCTCTTCAGAGACCACACATGGATCCACCAGTGTCATTGCCTGTGTGTTCTTTTTACTAACAACAACTAGAGTCATTCCATGTGTGTTGTTTTCACATACCACATATGCATCCACCTATGTCATTGAAATGTGTGTTCTTCTCATTAACCACAATAGAGTCATTGCATGCATGTTCTCTTCAGAGACCACACATGGATCCACCGGTGTCATTGCATGTGTGTTCTTTTTTACTAACAACAACTGGAGTCATGGCATGTGTGTTCTTTTCACATACCACATATGGATCCAGCAGTGTCATTGAAATGTATGTTCTCTTCAGAGACCACACATGGATCCACTAGTGTCATTGCATGTGTGCTCTTTTTACTAACAATAACCAGTGTCATTGCATGTGTATTCTTCTCATTAACCACAGCTAGAGTCATTGCATGTGTGTTGTCATCAGAGACCACACATGGATCCACCAGTGTTATTGCATGTGTGTTCTTTTTACTAACAACAACTAGAGTCATTTCATGACTATTCCTTTCACATACCACATATGGATCCACCAATGTCATTGAAATGTGTGTTCTCTTTAGCGACCACACATGGATCCAACAGTGTCATTACATGTGTGTTCTTTTTACTAATAACAACTAGAGTCATTGCATGTGTGTTCTTTTCACAATCCACCTATGGATCCACCAGTGTCATTGAAATGTGCGTTCTTCTCATTAACCACATCTAGAGTCATCGCTTGTGTGTTCTCTTCAGAGACCACACATGGATCCACCAGTGTCATTGCATGTGTGTTCTTTTTACTAACAACAACTGGAGTCATTTCATGACTATTCTTTTCACATACCACATATGGATCCACCAGTGTCATTGAAATGTGTGTTCTCCTTAGAGACCACACATGGATCCACCAGTGTCATTGCATGGGTGTTCTTTTTACTAACAACAACCAGAGTCATTGCATGTGTTTTCTTTTCACAATCCACCTATTGATCCACCAGTGTCATTGAAATGTGTGTTCTTCTCATTAACCACATCTAGAATCATTACATGTGTGTTCTCCTTAGAGACCACCCATGGATCCACTAGTGTCATTGCATGTGTGTTCTTTTTACTAACAACAACCAGAGTCATTTTATGTGTGTTCTTTTCACAATCCACCTATGGATCCACCAGTGTCATTGAAATGTGTGTTCTTCTCATTAACCACAGCTAGAGTCATTGCATGTGTGTTCTCTTCAGAGACCACACATGGATCCACCAGTGTCATTGCATGTGTGTTCTTTTTACTAACAACAACTAGAGTCATTTCATGACTATTCTTTTCAAATTCCACATATGTATCCACCAGTGTCATTGAAATGTGTGTTTTCTTCAGAGACCACACATGGATACACCAGTGTCATTGCATGTGTGTTCTTTTTACTAACAACAACTGGAGTCATTTCATGTGTGTTCTTTTCACAATCCACCTATGGATCCACCAGGGTCATTGCATGTGTGTTCTACTCAGAACCACACATGCATCCACCAGTGTCATTGCATGTGTGCTGTTTTTACTAACAACAACCATAGTCATTGCATGTGTGTTCTTTTCACATACCACATATGGATCCACTAGTGTCATTGCATGTGTGTTCTTTTTACTAAGAACAACTTGAGTCATTTCATGACTATTCTTTTCACATACCACATAAGGATCCACTAGTGTCATTAAAATGTGTGTTCTCTTCAGAGACCACACATGGATCCACCAGTGTCATTGCATGTGTGTTCTTTTTACTAACAACAACTAGAGTCATGGCATGTGTGTTCTTTTCACATACGACAATGGATCCACAAGTGTCATTAAAATGTGTGTTCTCTTTAGAGACCACACATGGATCCACCAGTGTCATTGCATGTGTGTTTTTTATACTAACAACAACTAGAGTCATTGCATGTGTGTTGTTTTCACATACCATATATGGATCCACCTGTGTCATTGAAATGTGTGTTCTTCTCATTAACCACAATAGAGTCATTGCATGCGTGTTCTCTTCAGAGACCATACATGTATCCACCAGTGTCATTGCATGTGTGTTCTTTTTTACTAACAACAACAGGAGTCATTGTGACATGGGTATGCCCAATAGGCACTCGACTACAGCCTACCTGGTGCGGCCCGACGGAAGGCCCACTCGACGAATTGCCAAGGACCATGACGACTATGACGGTTCGAGTGGTATGAAGCCCATATGGACACGGACTCCCAAACGCACAAGACAAGGAAACCTCAAGACTAGAGTTTGAATACAACTTGTAACCAACTCGTATTGGTACCTGAGACCTAGACTCCCCATATATAAAGGCTAGGAGGGTCCTACCAGGAGGACACGACCTAAGACACGCTACGCCACAATAGATCTAGACATCGCGACTCCCACAATAGACAATAGATCTAGACATCGGGACTCCCCCAAATAGATAGATCTACGATCTCTCATATGCCAGATCCAATCTGCACAACACCGCCATCGACGACATTGTAATCCTTCGGATCATCATCAATCAAGAGCAGACAAGCAGGAGTATGGTCCTCTACGAGGCCTGAACCAGGGTAAACCTTGCGTCCATGCGTGCTTGTTTGCTAGTCGTACCGAGATTTCCAGCGCTTCTCAATTCCTGAACCTAAGTCCTTAACAATGGCCATTGATGAGTTAAACCCTCGTCAATTGGCGCCGTCTGTGGGAACTAGGAGCGCTGATGTTGCAATCTCGACGGCCTCATCACAAGTAATCTACGATTTGTCGTCTTCAAAGGAACAGATCTACTTTGCTTGGAGTCATCTTCTGGACGGGATCCCTTGTTAGTTGGCGCCAGTAGTAGCCAGATCGCATCTGGTTTATGCATCCGCAACGTCACACTCGAATTCATCTCCACCGACCTCAGACTCGGGGGCTAACCGCTCATGCGAGAGTTGCTGTATGTGGAAGCGAGGAATAGGATCCAATCAATCGGTTCCAGCTGCCGCCCGGGGTATTACAACCACATGTTGGTTTGAAGAAAACGTTATGCGAGCGTGCACAAATCAGTTCACGTGGCCAACTCCAAGACAGCTGATGAGTTTTCTAATTTACTCTTCATCTCGTTCAATCATTGCTCTGCCAAGTCATTATTTTGCATGTATCTAATTTTGCATGCATGCTGCGTGTGGAGAATTAATTCCTGATCGCAGGATTGCATCAGAGCAATATTTATTACCAGTACAGTTCGTGGACTACTCCGACTCCGCACCTTCAACTACGACCTACATCATCAGCCCGACGCCGCTGATAGACTCTGGAACGAGGCCAAAGAAAAACTATACATACTTGATCGAGTCCGTCCGTGACGGATCGGCTCATTGTTCTATTCTGCGTGCGCTTCTTCATGTGATTCAGCCAAAGGCCAAGGAAAAAAAGGCAACAAGAATTGATGATTCACTCGAGCACGGCAGCTCCACAGCTCATGATATGGGACATACACAGACATAGCGACCCCCAACGGGACGTATCAGGTCCTATTTTTCTAATTATTTGTCTTCGTTTTGCAAATCTCATTCTACGAATATTTTTCTCCATTCTTGTACTATATTTTGTATGCAGATTCATCCATACCATAGTGTCCACACGACTCGTTGCCATGCGACGCGACTCTGTGTTCTCCGAGCCACTCGCCGATGCGTTGACTCCCTCCTCTACGGTGACCTGCCGCATCCTTCGACTCCAGTGACCGTCTACGGTCTTCGGATGGGATGACCCGATGTGGTCTTCGATTGCTATGGCCCATTACGGTTTTCGGATGCGGCATATCGTCATCACCACGCGACTTCGGTCCGTCGCATTGACTACGTCTGCTGCGTGACCCGCTGCCACGTCAACTACAATCTTCGACTCCAGAGACTCGCTACAATCTTCAGCTCCAGCGACTCGGAGGCTCCTTCGACTCTGCCGTACGACCCGCTTCGGTCCTTGACTCCACGCTCGGGGGCTGCGCCAACTTGGTCATACGACTCACGACTATTGACCTGTTGCGGTTTGCGACTGCGATGATCCTCTACAGTCTTCAATTGCGGTGACTCGTTACATCCTTCGGATGCGGCAACCCAATATAATCTTCTATTGCGGCGACCGGCCGCATCAGCTTTAGCGACCGCGACTCGGGGGCTTCCTCGACATCGATGATGCTCTGCGTTCTTCAGCTCCAGCGACCCGATACAGTCTTCGGCTGCGACGGCATGCTGCGATTCTCGGCTCCGGCGACTCGGG
>CAJUXJ010002433.1:0-39625 GCA_910589775.1 Avena eriantha
TGTTATAGGTTAGTCCAAGAAAGTGTATAAAAAGTACTCCAAAGTGTGGACAAAACATAAGAAAGTAGATATAACCAAGCATGGAACATCAAAAATTATAGATACGTTTGCAACGTATCACAAACTTGTATTTTTGACTTGTGCTCAGGTGCATACCCACTTTTGCTAAGTTGTATTTTTGACTTGTGCTAAGTTACATACCCACTTTTTGCTAAGTTATATACGGACTAGGGTTAAGTTGCACTCATTTTCCAATATAGTTGTATATCAAACATAGAGAGTTGCATACCCACTAGGGTTAAGTAAATTGTTGGTTTGGCTTCCCCTCTGTATGGACATCGCCCATCTCCAAGAGAAATCCTATTCGGTTTCTTGCATCTTGTGTTGCGCCTTGTATCGTGCTCATGACACTAGCCACATCCACGTTGTATAGCCACCGATGCTAAATTGCATACATACTAACACAAAGTTATACAGACACCAATGCTAAGTTGTATACATATTAACGCTAAGTTGCTTATCAATAGTCCTAAGTCGTTTAGCATCACTGTTGTGAAGTTGCGTGTACTATTTGTCGTGAAGTTTCCTAACACTACTACACATTTTGAATATTCTTTTGCGTGGAGTTGTATTTTCATTTGCTACTAAGTTGTCTGCCTTAGGAAACAAGTTACCTATGATATTATAAAGTAGGTATACAACAATTAGTGTAAACATGCGCGTCTCGGATTATGAAGTTGATGGCTATTTGTTGCTAAGTGAGTATTTCAAAAATTAGGTTGCTACAAAATACAAAAAGTACCATAATCAACTATTGTACGAAGTTGCTTTTTTTATGAACTAAGTTGTTTTTAAAAAAATTTGTTGAAACATATGCAAATGAGATCTAGTTTTGAAGATCTCATCGCGAGAGGCCCAACGATGAAAACGGATCACAATTCTGACACACGGTTTATGAGTTATGACTTTTTAAATTTGTTACGCACAAAATTTAATGTGCATGCATAATATTCGTTGGCCAGTCCTTCTATTTTTAGGCGAGGGCTCGGTAAGACTAACAGGCCTACGGAGGCTGTCTAGCCGCACCCCTTTTTTTAACTTACTAGTTGTGCTATACACACGAACGTTTTTGGATGATTTCCATAGGAAAATGATAGGGAACGTCCGGGGGATTTCACGCGTCCCGTCCCCCGGTTCCTGCACGTGACACGCGTCCCACGGGAGCAAGGCATCAAAGGGTGGGCCCCAGCGATCTTATCCCTTTGCTAGACAGTTTTTCCATGACTCCACCGCACGCCGCCTACTGCTTCCCCGGTCCCGTCTCTCTAGCGCCGCCGCTGCAACCTCCCGCGCGCGCCCGCTGCTGCTTGCGCCGTCGGCTGCCACCTGCACGCGCCTTGCTGCTTGCACCTCCCGCCGCCGCGCCCTACTGCTCAGGCCACCGTGTCCTGCTGCTTGCACCTCCCACCGCCACCGTGGAGATCTCGCCGCCGGAGCTCGTCGTGGGGATCTCGCCGCCGGAGCTCACTGTCTCCCTCCTTATCCCCACGAGCTCGCCGATGAAGGTGGCGTCTGGGCTTGCTCGCCGACAACAGAGATGGATTCCTTGGCCGCCGCTCCTTCTTTTGGTACAAACGAGTGCCTTCCTTTGCTATAGAGGCAGGCCGACACTGCTACATGAGATGGCCACATCTGCTGCTAGCTTGGACGCCATGGCCGCCGCTCCTGCAAGTCCCAATGCTACAAAGACTGGCCTCAATTTTGCTACATTAATATTTTTTTTCTATCTCCGTTTATTTGTTTTGCTACAATACTGTAAAACTTTTGCTACAAGTTCTCATGCGAGGTCTTCCGGTTAAAGTCTCTAGCCATGTATCCAGCAAACTCATTTTTTTGCTATATTAGAAGAACTTTATTGCTACAAACCGTCTTGTGCTTTTGCTACAACATTGCCAACCTTTTGCTACAAGGTCTCCGGCGAGAGTCACCAGCGAGTTTTTTTCCGACGAGGTCTGTTTTGCTACACTAGCATAATTTTTTGCTGCATGGTCTCCGACGAGGTCTCCGGCAAAGACTCCGGCGACCCTTTCTATTTTCTGAAACGAATCTTTTTTTTGCTTCGGAAGCAAAAACGGGGACATATGCAGCAAAAAAGGGTGTGCTTTACAGCAAAAATAGGATTTGAGACGATTTTGATAGACACGTGTCGCGTAGAGAAGGAGGATGATGGGAACTCCCATCGTTCGGGGACGCTAGCAATTGCCATTTCTGTACGATGACGACGACTGAGTGCTTGGACTTTACTTGTGTCAGGTGAAGAGGATCAGACTGGGCCACGTCTGAATCATGCAACAGTCGTGTAAAAAGGTCGTGCGTGAGGCACTTCCGTATATCGATTCCGTAATGCGAACACACTAGTACTGTACTGTACTATGGTTCATGAGCTTCAGAGCTCGAGTCGTGAGCTTCTGTTGACTTTAAATGGTTCAAACAGGTTTTTCTTCTACAGATCAGTTCTGCCAAGAAATTGTCCTCTCAAGTTGGCATGAACTTTATCCACGACAACAAGAAACATTGGATAGCTGAGTGGTGAGTGACCTTGCAATTTCTATTTCTATGCCGAATATAAAAAAAACAGCACAACTCACTAGTAGAAAACATGGCTTCCATCTAAGCCTTTAGTACCGGTTCCCTTATGAACCGGTACTAAAGGGTGCATTAATACCGGCTCACTTGTCCAGGCGACCGAGGAACATTAATACCGGTTCGTTGAGAGCCTTTTGTACCGGTTCGTGTTACGAATCGGTACGAAAGGCTTCTCAGTCTAATTTTGAAGCAAGGTGGGTCCAATGCTAAACCTTTAGTACCGGTTCGTATTAAGAACCGATACTATAGGGTCCCTGCCCTATTTCTCAAGCCCGACCGGCCTTGCATCTCATTTCTCCTTCTCCTTCTCCTCTCTCACATTTCTAAATATTTTGCACCTCTCACACTCCAATAAATCTCCATTTTTTCCACCATTTTATCAAGATTGACGGCACCCATCTATCCAAGGGTTAACAATATCATTCTTTCTTCTGGCGTTCCTAATTTAGCTCATTTCTTTCCTAGTTTAACTCGTATTATTTTTTAGTGCTAGCAAGGTGTTCGATGAAATGCCTAAGTTAGGGATTTCATTCTTTTTATATGCAATCTGAGCTCAAATTAAAGTATGATTTGTAGGTTTTAGTATCATCCCCGTCCTCACCACCGTCGATCGCCAGCGTCGTCCCCCAACACAGTACCACCTCGATGAGCCTCTTCTTTTTTATAAAAAAACTTAGTTTTATGTGATGAACTTGAATATTAATTAAGTTGGTCACTCATATATCCATGATGTTGTGTAATTAATGATTTTTGATATACTTATATATATAATGCAGATGAATCGACAATGGATGTACGGTGACCGATGCCATCCCGACTTCATTACTGGCATGCATTATTTTCTCAACGTGGCTGAGGCAAACAGGCGGTCGAATGGTTTCATTTATTGTCCATGTAGTTCCTATAACAATACGAAGGATTACTCTACCTCAAAGACCCTTCACGTCCACCTGCTTGAGAACGGTTTCATGCTCGGCTACAATTCTTGGACCAAGCACGGAGAAAGAGGGGTTATAATGGAAGACAACAAAGAAGAAGAGGATAGTGACAACTATCCTATGTTCACTAAAGACGGTGATAGTAGAATGGGGGAAGACGAAGATGAAGAAGAGCCCATTTTTGATGACCCCGATGACGATTTGGGTCGGTCCATTCTTGATGCGAAGATAAACTGCGGAAGTGAAAAGGAGAGGATGAAGTTGGAGAAAATGTTAGAGGATCACAACAAACTATTGTACCCAAATTGCGAAGATGGCCAGAAAAAGCTGGGTACCACGCTGGAATTGCTGCAATGGAAGGCAGAGAATGGTACTTCTGACAAGGGATTTGAAAGTTGCTGAAAATAATAAAGAAGATGCTTCCAGGGGAGGACGTACTGCCCTCTAGTACGTACGAAGCAAAGAAGGTTGTCTGCCCTCTAGGATTAGAGGTGCAGAAGATACATGCATGCATCAATGACTGCATCCTCTACCGCGAGGAGTACGAGAATTTGAATGCATGCCAGGTATGTGGTGCATTGAGGTATAAGATCAGGCGAGATGACCCTGTCGATGTTGAGGGCGAGTCCACCCCTAGGAAGAGGGTTCCTGCGAAGGTGATGTGGTATGCTCCTATAATACCACGGTTGAAACGTTTGTTCCAAAACAAAGAGCATGCCAAGTTGTTGCGATGGCACAAAGAGGACCGTAAGAAAGATGTGATGTTGTGACACCCCGTCGACGGGTCGCAGTGGAGAAAAATCGACAGAGAGTTCAAGTCATTTTCAGATGACGCAAGGAACTTAAGATTTGGTCTAAGTACAGATGTCTTTAATCCTTTCGATGAGCAGAGCTCCAGTCATAGCACCTGGCCAGTGACTCTATGTATCTATAACCTTCCTCCTTGGTTGTGCATGAAGCGGAAGTTTATTATGATGCCAGTGCTCATCCAAGGCCCGAGGCAACCCGGCAATGAGATTGATGTGTACCTGAGGCCATTGGTTGAAGAACTTTTACAGTTGTGGCGTGAAGAAGGTGTACTTGTGTGGGATGAGCACGAACAAAAGGAATTTAACCTACGAGCGTTGTTGTTTGTAACCATCAATGATTGGCCTGCTCTTAGTAACATTTCAGAACAATCAAACAAAGGATACAATGCATGCACACACTGTCTAGGTGAGACTGACAATATATATTTGGGAAACAAGAATGTGTACCTGGGGCATCGTCGATTTCTTCCAAAACAGCATCATGTAAGAAAGAGAGGAAAACATTTCAGAGGTGAGGCAGATAACCGAACGAAGCCTACCCGCCCTACTGGGAATGTTATATATGATATGGTCAAGGATTTAAAAGTGATCTTTGGAAAAGGTCCTGGCGGACAATCTGTTATGCATGATGTTGATGGACACGTACTCATGTGCAAGAAGATGTTTATATTTTGGGAGCTACCCTACTGGAAAATCCTAGAGGTTCACTCTGCAATCGATGTGATGCACGTGATGAAAAATCTTTGCGTGAACCTGCTAAACTTCTTGGGCGTGTATGGGAAGACAAAAGATACACCGGATGCACGGCAGGACCAACAATTTATCCACGAAGGAAACAACCTGAATCCAGAGAAGTATCAAGGTACTGCCAGCTACGCTCTTACCAAAGAAGAGAAGGAGATCTTTTTTGAAGTCCTGAGTAGCATCAAGGCCCCGTCCGGCTGCTCGTCGAATATAAAGGGAATAGTAAACATGTCAGAGAAAAAGTTTCAAAACCTAAAGTCTCATGACTGCCACGTGATTATGACACAATTACTTCCGGTTGCATTGAGGGGGCTTCTGCCAGAAAATGTTCGAGTAGCCATTGTGAAGCTATGTGCGTTCCTCAATGCGATTTCTCAGAAGGTGATCAATCCACTAACTCTACAAAATTTAAAGAAGGATGTGGTTCAATGTCTAGTCAGCTTCGAGTTGGTGTTCCTGCCAACCTTCTTCAATATTATGACGCATCTCCTCGTTCACCTAGTCGAAGAGATTGGCGTTCTCGGTCCTGTATTTCTACACAACATGTTCCCCTTTGAGAGATTAATGGGAGTCTTAAAGAAATACGTTCATAACCATGCTAGGCCCGAAGGAAGCATCTCCAAGGGCTATGGAACAGAGGAGGTCATTGAGTTCTGTGTTGACTTTATTCCTGACCTTAAGCCAATCGGTGTTCCTAAATCGCACTATGAGGGGAGACTATGTGGAAAAGGCACGCTAGGAAAGAAAGCAACAATGTGCATGGATAGACATTCTTTCACTCTAGCACACTACACAGTTCTACATAATGCCAGCTTGATTGCTCCGTACATAGTGGAACACAAGAATATTTTACGCTCTGAATACCCGGAGCAACGTGAAGATTGGATTGATGGAGAACACATGAAGACTTTCCGCGGTTGGTTGCAAACACGTCTCATGAATGTCACTGATGAAGAACATCTATACTTGTTGGCCAAGCAACTATCTTCGACTATATCGACTTTTCAAGGGTACGAGATAAATGGGAATATATTTTACACGTTCGCCCAAGATAAAAAGAGCACCAACCAAAACAGTGGTGTCCGCTTTGATGCAGTAGAGGACAATAGGAAGAAGGTCACATATTATGGGTACATAGAGGAGATATGGGAACTTGACTATGGACCTAATTTCAAGGTCCCTTTGTTCCGGTGCAAATGGTTCAACCTGAAAAACGGGGTACAGGTAGACCCGCCGTACGGAATGACTACAATGGATCTCAAGAATCTAGGGTACGACACCGAACCATTCATCCTAGCCAGTCAAGTGGCTCAGTTTTTTATGTGAAGGACATGTCTACCAAACCAAAAAAAGAAAAGAAAGGCAAGAGGAAACATCATACGATGAGCCAAAGCGGCACACAGTTCTTTCAGGAAAAAGAAACATCGTGGGAGTAGAGGACAAGACAGACATGTCAGAAGATTATAATAAGTTTGATGATATTCCACCCTTCAAGGTGAAAACTGACCCTAGCATCATTTTAAATAATGAAGATTGTCCATGGTTGCGTCGCAATCAGAAGAAAGGGAAACACACGAAGAAAACTCAGAAGACTAGATAGGGATCATAACTTGTGTATCTCAATATGGAAATCACTTTCCCATTTATTTTTGTGTAATGATGTTACTGTATGTAAGAAATTTTTCCGAGGTGGAGCTTCCAAAGATGCCGTAGGGCGTGAGCACCAACGACATCTTCGAGAAGCTCCGCCACGGGAGATTTCCCAACCCTTTACCCAACACTGTTAGAGGAGATAGAGTCTCACGGGCTTGCAGGGAAATTTTTCCGAGGTGGAGCTTGCGAAGATGCTGTAGGGCGTGAGCACCAACGACATCTTCGAGAAGCTCCACCACGGGAGATTTCCCAACCCTGTCCTCCATCCATGGGGATGAAACTCTCCCTACCTTGTAGGTTGGCTTATTGAGCTGCTTGCCATGGCGTATCGATGGTCCTTTTATAGGCACGGCGCCGCTTCTACTTTGTCTTGTTCCTCCGATAGGGGCGTCGTGCGTCCACCCACGCGTCCTTATCTCATCGAGCAGTGCATCCACCCACGCGTCCTTATCCTGCCGACAACTTTAGTCTCGGTGGCACCTGCCAGCCGGGACTAAAGGTTACCCACACGTCCTTATCCCACCGACAGTTTTGTTAGATGACACAAAAACAACCTTTACTCCCGGTTGTACCCACCAGCCGGGACTAAAGGTTAGATGGTTTCCCGCGCCACTGCGTTCCTGCCTATTTTCTTCCCGCGCTTTCCACCGCTTCCCGGCTTCGTCTTCCCGCCATTTTTTCACTATATATATGTAGGCTTGGCCCCCATTTACATATCACATCTAGACTCATATCTGCAAACCTCATCACTCTCTCCCATGGCTTCCATCATATATCTAACCCCCCGGGAGGAGAGGCGCTTTGTGCCTCAAACTACCCCTGCCCACCAGGATACCACGTCCCCATCAGTTGGATGCTGGGCGTTGGAGGCGTACTGGTCCCTCCTGTCCCTGTAGGTGTGGTGCGCTAGATGGCCATCACGAACCACTACTACTTCGAGCTCACGCTAGAGCAGCGGAGGAATCCCCAGTGGCATCCCGACTACAACCCGACTTGGGACGGCTTCTTCATCAATCGACGTGAGAGTGCGCTAGCCAGGCACAAGGAGGACGACCCGCCTAGTTCGAACTTCAACGAGGCCGTTCGTCGGCTGTGGTGGCGTGGCCGGACTCTCCAGAGTGTCATGGCCTACAGTGGCCCCCGCCTGCGCTACCCTCAGTCTCAGCCCATGCATGCTCACCCGCTGAGGTTCGACAACCGCGACCCTGCGACGACGACATCAGCGACTACGACGACTACAATGGCGACGTTTATAGGACTAGGCACGACTATGACTGGATCACTCCAACATTTGAAAACAAGTTCAGCCGATTGTGACATAATCTGGCCATGTATCTTAATTTTCAGTTGAGATATGTACTTTAATTTTCCTCCCGCCCTTTTCTTTTCGCCCTTTTCCTCCCGCGATTTCGGTACCTCAAAAAAGGAAATTGCCTTTTTCGTGCGATGAAAATTGGCTTTTTCGTGCGATGAATAAGTGAGGATATCTTCCTTATTGAAATGCGACCCTAAAGCATGCTTTGCAATTTAAGAAGGATCCGAGGGGTCCAAACCCTAATACAGGAGAGACCTCGGAGTCACCTACGCGCCAAAATACCCTTTAGTACCGGTTGTTGCCAACAACCGGTACTAAAGGGCCTTTAGTACTGGTTCCATTAACAAACCGGTACTAAAGGGCCTTTAGTACCAGTTCCATTAACAAACCGGTACTAAAGGGCCTTTAGTACCAGTTCCATTAACAAACCGGTACTAAAGGCCCTTTAGTACTAAAACACTGTGGCTTCTTCCCCGCGAGGAGCCACGCAGACGCCACCGCGAGGAGCCACACACAGACGCCGTCAGGCTACCCAATTCCGTCACCGCCGTCGTCGTCCCTACCGGCCGCCGTCACCGCCGCTGTCGTTGCCCCTCGGTGAGCCACGCCGCGTGCACCCTACCTCCTCGGTGAGCCACGCCGCCGCTGTCGTCGCCCCTCGGTGAGCCGTGCCTCGACCTCGCCGCCGCGCCTCCACCGACTTCGCCGCGCCTCCATCATCGTCGTCCTCGCCGGCCGCCATCGTTGCCCCTCGGTGAGCCACGCCGCGCGCACCCTACCTCCTCGGTGAGCCACGCCACCGTCGTCGCCCCGCGGTGAGCCGCGCCTCGACCTCGCTGCCGCGCCTCCACCGACCTCGCCGCACCTCCACCGACCTTGCCGCCGCGCCTCGGTGAGCCTCCACCGACCCTACCTCTCTTCGGTGATTTTTGCTCCATCTTCATTTGGGAAAAGTATTTGACACTATAATTTCCAGAGCACTTGGTATTATTTATTTTTCTGCAAGGAAGATAGATACATTGTTCGGGAACCACATGTAATAATGGCATGTATTCCAAATCAAAATCTGAGTATAATATATGGTGTTGGTTATGTTAGCAAACAAGTATAGGTTTTAAAGATTCTACTTACCTTTCAAAATAAATAAAAGTTCTAAAATCTAGCATATTGGAATTTCTGATTATTGCTTTGTTGTATGATACATAGAATATCCACATATGTGACAGCTGAGTTTTTTTACTCCAATAGTGGAGCTGATAATTGATTACTGGGTTTTGCATCTGCACCTTGCAGGTGATTTTTAGTGATTTTAGGTGATTTTTATGTAGTGTAGAAATTTTGTAGTGATTACTTGATAAATTTTGAATTAAATTCAAATCATTTGAGTTTAAATTTATTCATACAAGTGTTGTTTAGTTTTGTTATCAACACTGCATATAGACTTTGTGCATAGACTTTATTCATAATCTAAATAGAGGTTTATTCATAGACTTTGTGCATAGACTTTATTCATATAGATTTCTTATTCATTGAGTAATGAATTTTGTAGTGACGTTGAGCTATGGAGGACGACACCTTCATCCGAGATGAGGAGCAAGAAGAAATGGTGCCGAAAATGATATATGAGAGTTCCCGTGGACCGGAATCCGATGGAGAACCCGATGGAGATGACGATGATTTCACCTCACAATTTCTGAATGATGTCGGTGAGGGATTCGAGTCTGAAGAAAGAAGAGACAACGAAGTGTTCTTAAAAAACTCCGGCGAGGTGTATATTTATATATCAATGCTAGATGCATTGATTTATTTGTATTGCACTTATTAAAGAATTATTTTTCTTATAGCCTTCTGGATCATCGAGCAAATCTGTTAAAACCCAACGAGGCCTGACGCAATGTCTAAAGGGTGAGGGTAGGTTAGCCCTCACCGCATTTAAGGCTAGTAGTGAACCGGTGGAGCACTGCCGTACATTTGTAAATCAAGCTGGAGTTCTTGTTAGGGACCATGTACCGATCAGCATTGTAAAGTGGCATAAGCCGAAGAACGTAGGGGCTGAAGCTAGTTATGTCAACGATACTCTAAAACAGTTTCTTTGGGACAGTCTACTGGCACACTTCAGCCTACGGGAAGACATGACGGAAGGGCAGAAGAATAAAGTCAAGGAATGGACTTTTAAGAAGTTGGCCACACAATTCCAGACCTAGAAGAAATATTTATGGGCCAGATATGAAGTTGAAGATCCAGTATTCACTGAAAGTCTAGTGAAGATAAAAGATCACTGGCCCGCATTTAAGAGTATAAGAAATCGTCTACAGCTGTGTCCCGATCAATCACAAATACGAAAAATGCTTCAAAGAAGAAACATTTCCATCATTTGGGGTCAGGTGGCTACAAGACTTCCATTCTGAAGTGGATAGCATTTGAAGCTAAACTAATGGAGGCAGGAATCACTCCACAGACATGGGACTGGCCCGACCGGTCCAAGTTCTGGTTGTTCGCACATGGGGCAGGGTTGGACCCAAAGACAGGGAAGATCGTTGCAAAGGGAAAATGGAAGAAAAAATTGAAGCAATCACGACGGAGCTTATAGATGCAATTGAAAAAGTTAGAAAGGGAGAGTACATTCCCGATAGAGAGAATGACGAGCTGACACTCGCTCTGGGGAATCCTGAACACGTTGGATGGATACGAGCCCTCCCATGTGTCACCATGAAGGAAGCGTGGCCGGAGTGCGCTGACACTTATATAAGCCGTTCGAGAAAGAAGAAGCAGGAGTCAGCCAAGTTAGCGGAATTGATTAATAGGGTGGAGGTGCTTGAGAAAAATCAGAGGGCACCTGATCAGCCCCTGTTTCTACAAGATCCTCAAGCCGATGCCACCCCATCTCAGCGAAGAAGTATTGTCGGTTCCTCGCATCTTGAATGTGGAGGAAGCTACCCCGTGGATTATGTCACGGAGAAGACAGATTGCGAGCTACATTTGCCAATGAGGAACGTGTCCGTTAAGGTGGCGGTCAGCTATGTTTACCCAACTGAAGATGGAGCAACGCACCACCATATGCCCATTCCAGCTGGCTGTGTTCGTGTCGGGGTGGATGATGTTGTTCCGGGTTATGAAACAGTGGAGCTTGATTTTCCTAGAGGTGACGAGGAGAAGACATTGGCCGATGTCAAGCAAGGTTTCGCCCTATGGTCCAAGAAATACATCATCCTTTTGCAAAGGCCACCGACTCCTCCTCGTAGCAGTCCACATGAGTAGCAAATTCCACATCAGCATCAATGGCCATCGACTCCTCCTGGTAGCAGTCCACATGAGCAGCAAAGTCCACACCTACCTGAGAGGGACCCCAGCGCGAGTTCACCATCTCGAGATCCTCCATGTAAGACTGCACCTGTTAAGCGAAACGGTACGCCGCCTAGGAAGAGACCTAGCAAGGAGAAACCACTGCCGCCTATTGAGAAGTTACCTTGGGAATAAACTATCGATGAATGCACCAAAACCTCTAAGTCCGAGGTGGAACAACATTTTGCTAAGAAAGTGCCAAAGATACCTTTTGAGAAGACTCTAGATCTAGTGAAAGTTGTGCGTACCGTTGAGAATCTATATGACCCTGTACCATCGCCGCCATCTGACTATAGGCGTTCTATTGAAAGGTCGTATGACGATATGATGGAGGCGAAAAAACTCGATAAATTGGTGGTCTCGGGTATAAAAAGGAAACGAGTGCACCAGCTCGGAGAACAACCCATTCAATCGCCCCCCCTCTCAAGGTGTTTGACGAGAAGGCCGTTCAAAGTTCTCGACAAAACACAACCGATTACCCCATCGCTGAAGTAGCATATAAATTTGTGCTTGGGAAATATTTGGTCGAGAATATCAGGTTGCTACCAAAAAGTATGCGCAATTTGCATGTGTGGTACACTAATGCCACAAAGAGAGGGATCGAGGCTATCATGGTGCGAGTTAAGGATGAGCACTACTTCCAAGAATACTCTGTGAGTGTTGACTTCTGTGAACTTTTTCAGTTATACAATATCCGGGCCCTCGACAAATCTATCATCAGTTGCTATTGTTTGTAAGTGATTTATTAATGTAATTTGAGAAGTCTTTAGCTTAGCTCGTTCATTGTCTACAGATTATCCTCAATTTAATCTTTTGTGCGCTATATTATACAGATCGAAGAAGCTCGAATGCAAAAGGGATGAAATCGCGGACATTGGGGTCATTGACCCAGATACAATGCATGAAATAACCATAGAAGATCCCATCTTTAACAAGGATACACCGGAGACTTTCCTAAGGTTTTTGAAGCAACAACGTGACAAAAAGATAATACTTTGGCCTTACAACTTCAAGTGAGTGTTACTGTCTTATGACACATTCTATTTTGCTCACCATATGTTAAATTTTTAACTTATGACTTATATCTATGAAACTGCATATTTAAACGTGCGCAGGTTCCACTTTATTGTTATCGTCATTAAAATGTACGATGGAGAAGTTGAAGTCTTTGACTCACTAACCAAAGAGCCTATACTATACAAGACGGCTTTTGAGATGCTCAAAAAGTAATTTTAATTCTTATCGGTTTTTTCATTAATTTCCCGATATCAACAAATTGATAACTCTTTTATGCATTTTATTTTGTTGGGCAGTATATGGAAAAAATTCATCGAGGAAGATCTGGCCGGTGGATAGAAACAGAAGCTGATATGGCTTGCGGACAAAGTAAGTAGTACTACCTAGGTCCACACACCTTTATCATACTTGATTGTTGTTTGATTGAATTATATTCTTGTATAGAAATGCGCGAAACAACCAAAGGGGACTAATCTATGTGGATACTACGTTTGCGAAAACATCCACGAGATTGTCAGCGAGAGAATGAATAATCAAAGAAATAGAGAGGTACGAAAACAATATTCACAAATTTATTTTGTTACCATAACTTGTGCTGAGTTTCAGTCATAATTGTTTGATTGTGATTTTGATATATATATATATACACACATAGCTCATGTATTCATTTGTATCTCATTCTTTTACAGTTGGCAAGAAAGCGGGATATGATCTCAATCGAGCACCGCTTCAAAGCAATTGGCGAGGAATTGGCGGGATTTTTCCTTCGGGACGTCATACCTAACTTCGCAGAGTACCACTACGAATGAAGATCTACATGTAATATATAGTTTGACTTGGAGAATACCACTATGCTACATGTAATAGATAGTATGCCTCGGAGAGTACCACTATGCATGAAGATCGATCTTCATGCATGTACTACTTAATTTTGCAATCTTATGCAATTACATGTGTTATATTATATTCAGCAAGTTGATATGCATCACCTAGATCTTCATGTACTACCTAAACCCAAACGCGTTTCTGGCGCATCGACGCGATCCTCGTACGATGAAATGGTCCGATACCGCTAAACCCCTCCTAAAACCCTAAACCCTCGATTTTCTGCCGCGGCAGAGATTTATGCACTTTCTCTGCCGCGGTAGCCAACCTTTGGTACCGGTTCTTGTTACAAACCGGTACCAAAGGTCCCTAGCCCTGCGGTCTACTGGATGCCCACGTGGAGGCCCCTTTAATACCGGTTCATAAGGAACCGGTACCAAAGGGGGGGCTTTTGTCCCGAATCTTTTGTACCGGTTGCTTTTCCGGTACAAAATGGCCTCTGGAACCGGTATTGATGCCCATTTTTCTACTAGTGACTGCACAAGTCATTGTTACGTACTCAAAGGACACAGAAAAAGACACCAAAGGTGTATGACTGAAACCCGGGTAATTCCAACAGCAAGATTCAACTAAATACTCTCTCCGTTCCATATTAATAACCTCAATTTTATCTAAATACAAATACATGTAGTCTAATACTTAACTAGATATATATAAATTTAGACAAAAAATTGAAATCATTAATATAGTACCAAGATTCAGGAGTCGTCATACAACTAATGCTAGACCGGTGTTATCTAGTGGGTTGTTTTGAAGATGCTCGCACTGTGTGAAGGACATCACCACTAACTCTAGTCAGTACCCCGTGGTGCTAGTCTTGCTGCTGCCGGTGGCTGAGGACCGAACTTTTTGACGTGGCACGAACTCTAAAGACTAAAAAATTATTATAAAAACCATGTCATCTTCATTCAACCAGCCACAGACATCACTATTTGTCGGTGATGGGTGGATTTAGACCACTAACTCACATGGAGCTTAATCCATGATTTCTGCCCGTACCTACCTCTGCGATTAAGAACCTAAAGGACCATCTAGAATCTCTCAACCGAACGGACCTATGGGTCTAAAAGACGACTCTCTGAAGATTCCGAAAACCAGACGTGCATCCAGGGAGATCGGAGATCAGGATTATGTGCAAGAGTAGATGAAGACCTGACGTGACTAAGGAAGACTGCTACCATCGACGGCTATAAGTACTCGAAGACATTCACTCGAGAAGTAGAGGTCATGATCACTCAAGTCTTCGCCATTAGCCTTAGTCATAGCTCTAGAGTCATATCTTTCGTTGGTTATCATTATAAACCCACTAAGGTCATCTTCTAGACACATTGTATGATCTCTCGATCACCTTATGAATAAAGTCCGAGGAAATCCTCCCATATATTACTCTATACCTTAAGCATGAGCAAAAAGGAGTGCTCTCAAGCCATCATCCGTGTGCGCTGACGCTGCCTTGTGGGCCTCCTTGCTTGTACTCCACGCGTTCTCTACTTTGGTGTCGCTGCTTGTGGATCAAGGAGGCTGGTCTTCTGGTACACGCGGAAGCCATCTCATGCTCACCGCTCCGCTCCCCCATCGCTCCAATCCATTCTTTTCGCCTCTCTCCCCGCTTCCGAGCCCACCACCGGCGTCCAATCACCGGCCACCACGACGGGCGCCTATGCCCCTGCTCTCCCGACATTGGATCCATTCACGTGTTGCAGAGCAGCAAGGTTCAGCTCGCTGGAGACCGAGCAACTAGGCATGGATCGATCTAGGTTTCCCCCGCCATCTATCATCCCGCCGCCATCCCTGTCTCGAGTTCAAGGCGTTGTCCAACTCCTCGATATCTGCATCTTGGACCATATGTCCACCAGCCTCTCCTCCCTAGCTGACGGCGGCATTTTGGTGAGGTCACCCCCTAATCACAGTGCTTCCTCCTCCTCTTCACCACGAATTTCACCGGTATGAGACCTCAACTGACATGGGCCCTGCTGCCACATTGCTTCCGCTCGCCGCCTCTTCTGCTCCACCGTCAAGATGCGCAGTGGGTGTAGCCCATCCCAGACCTCTATTCCCCACGCCAAGGTCGCTTACTGCTCCCCCGTGAGCTCGACTGCTCGATGATCTGAAGGCCGAACAACCTCTTCCCTCCCTAAGTGAGCTGCACCTTTGTTCTTAGCATGTATCACCATTTACATTTTTCTTGATTTATCACTTATTCATGTACATGCCATCTGTTATGTTCGATTAAATGTCTTGGTGCATGTCTCAAATGATATTGTTGGAGAAATTTCATTTGATTTAGTTTCTTTAGCTTACATCAGCTTTGTGGAGGTCTCCATTGATCGAGACAACCGTTGCTAGCAACTGGAGCTCACTAGCGCATGGTTTGTGTCTGCCATTGGCGCTCGTGCTGACTTGCTAGACTAGGGACACTGCACTGCCAAATTCTGAACTTGCTAGATTGCATGTATTCTTTGATTTGCTGCCTACTATCAAATATTCTTTTACTTTCTCATAGAACATGGTTGTAATATCTGTGCATGATTGTTTGCACTGCATTTCATTTAGAATATTTAGCAAAGAATAATTATTGTTTGGACATGGATCGAGCATGAAGATTAATCTACGTCAGTCTACAGACAACTAACTTGGAGGAAACAAATGCCATACGTATGCAACTGGTAGTATACAGACAAATGTTTATTTAGAACAACAACGAATGGTCAAATACATATGAAAATAATTGGTGAACTCTACACTAGGCACTTAAACAACAGCGCAACATATAGGCTGAAGAAAAGACAATGTCAACCGTCAAGAACTACATATTTGAAATAGTAACTTCTCACGAATATGAGTTTGAACACAATATGCGAACCAAATAGCCGCAATATTTCTGGCTTGTGTTTGATGATTAATTTGTTTTTGATCAATTTCTGCATTGGTTATATAAGCATGTGGAACTCTTTCTTGACAAAATTAATTCTGCTATGCTGCATGTAACGTGCCTATGCACAGTATAAGATAATTACCAAATTGAAGACCAAATCGACACTCAAAATTAGTGATGGTCAAAATTTTGAATGATGTTCCCAAGCAAAAATAGGCTTTTGTTCATTGCTTTTGAATTTGTGTTGCGCACGACAAGGGAGAAGGATATAACTATTGTAACATCCCAAATTTTGCAATTTCAGATGTTACTAGAGGCATGCATCATATCATTGCATCATGGCAACACAAAACAAAAACTGCATCAGGTATTTTCTTAAACCCCCTAGTCACTTATAGACTAAAAGGTGTAAAACCTTTTTGAACCACGAAAACCCTTGCAAAAGTGTTATTTTATAGTCCTACTCTAACCTTCTTCTTTTTACAAAATTTTGGAGACAAATTTCGTCTAATTCGGAGTCCGTTTGCAAAAGTTATTAAACAAATAGCAAAACAGAAAATAATAAAAAGATTAAAAAAAAGAGGAAACCTAACCTAGGCGGGCCAGCCGAAGCCAGCCCGCTCCTATTCACCGCGCACGCCGCAAGCGAGCGGCGCTTACCGCGAACGCCCGGCTGGGCCGGCCCACCCGCCGCCGCCAGAAGCCAGCCCGCCCCGCGCCTGGAGCCGCGGACAGGCGGGCCCCACCCGTCAGCCGCCTCCTCCCCGAGTCCGGCTCGAGCACGCCGCCACCTCCGCATCGGCCAGCACCTCCGGCGAATCCAGAGCGGATTCCGTGACCCCCGCCCCAACTCTCCGCCCTATTTAAGCCCGGGCACACCTCCCCAAAACCCTAGCTCCTTTTCCGCCCTGCACCGCCGCCGAGCCGCCGCCAATCCCTCGCCGGAACCCCGCCGCCTCCAGCCGCTGTTTGCCGTCGCCTCGGAGGAGGAGAGCCGACGCCGCGCCCGAGAAGGGAACTGTGGCGAAAAACCGGCCACACCCCCTCAGCCGTCCGATACCGATCCGACGACCCAGATTAGGCTGGCCGCGCCGAAGCGGTACCAGCGAATCGCGCCGCGCCATGTGGCAGCCGCCGCGTCGTCGCCGCGTCGACATCACGCGCGGCTCGCGGACCAATCCTGGGCCGCCACGTGTCGCCGCGTCACTGGCCCCCTTTTGTTTTTCTTTTAAAATAGGCAGAAATTGCTCCAATCTTGTAAAATCCATAGAAATTCGAGTTTTAGTCCAAAAATTGCGTAGAATATATCGTTGGATTCATATTTTCGAGTAGAACACAGATCTACAATAATATTGCTGTTTTGTCACAGTAATCTTGCAGTAGGACTTAAAGTTTAGATTAGAGTATTTTAATTCTAAAAAATTATCCGTAGCTCCGTTTTAGTTGATTCTTGTTGCGTTGGCTTCGTATCGACAAGACCTTCTGTACAAAATTGTCATGTCATGCTTAGGGTGTTCAGATCTGTCTCGAGGTAGATTGGAGTTGTAGATCTAGTTTCGAGCTTGGTTATTTAGGGTTTTATCCAAAATACCTAAAATCTGTGGGGAATCGATTCTAATGACATCCCCAACTCAACAACACCCCTGGTTAAAACCCTTGGTCGAAATCAAATCCATCCTCGCATATAACGTGTTGCATGCATGCATATTCAACTTCGTGACTTTGTTTTGTGCAAATTGTGATTGGATTCCATGTTTGTTTCGTTAGATTACTCGGAGTGCGCTGAAGAGTATTGTTGTGTAGATTGCTGCTCGGATCAAGGCAAGTTACACCACTTGTTCATGTTTATGTCCCAGTTTTAACTGTGCATGTTTTACTCTTCAAATTCCGTAGTATGCATGTGTAGGTTTTTGGTAGATTTTCTTAGTACTATTTTGCAAGTGCGGTTTTGTAATATGCCATGAGTAGCTCTATGCTTAGAATTTTTCTATCCCAATAGGTTATCCTGTTTTTCTAAGTTATGCTTGCTATGCTATATACTTATCTATACCAAGTACCGTTGGGAGGGTTCGAAAGACTGAAACTTTTCTAAGTATAAAAGCTCTCTCGAGCGAACCTTTTCCTCTCAAAACCCCCTTCAAAATAAAACTAAGTTTTCTTCTGGGCGGAATGGTTGTCGGGACAACGAGTGGAATTTTGGTGGAGGATGGCCGCCCAAGAATCAAAGAAGTCTGCCACGTTTCAGAATTCAGAAGCTTCCCGTGCAACCACAATACATATGGGCTCTGTCTTGGCTTAGTACTTAGTGGGAAACCTCACCGGGGTACCAACATTTGGAGGTTCTTGGCACGGTTGGATCCAGCTGGTAGAGGGGCTGCTAAGGGAAGGCTTCGCCATGGTCTTGTCTGTAAAAGGACTTGATCGTGGATTGTGGGGAAAGTGCACAACCTTTTGAGAGTATTGCAATCTGATCGATCAACCGTGTTCACGAAAACAGAACAACTTTGAGCATCTGAAGGATGGAGCCTCTGGAAGATCTTCCTCTCTCTTTTCCAAACTTAATGTTTTATAAACCCCAAGGCGTGAGTGATATCACCATTGGGTGGGACTTTGGGAACTTGGTGCGTAATATCCAAGTGTTAGGTTGAATTGGGCACTTGGTGAGTAATATCCACGTGTTCCATTCGACCCTATACTATTTATCAAAGTTTACAAAGTAGGGAAAACTTTCTTCCTCTTTTCTTATTACATTGATAAAATTGGCTTTATGCAAATGAACCCTAGAGCCTACTCTCTTAGCCTTGCATGTAGAGATAGTCTTACGCTTTCCTTGGTGTAATTTTCCAATACATTCAAAGTATTGACCCAACTTATGTGTAGAATCCGAAGATTGAAAGGTGCGTAGGGATCACGGGTCTTCACGCAGCTAGCCTGAGGCGTTGATGGACTTAAGTTTTACTTAGTTTCCGCTGTTTTATTTGAGCTAGCTATAAGCTATGCAAGTTGTAATAATTATACTCTGGATTATTCGTGTAATAATGACTTGTGTTTTACATGATATTCATCGACTGTGAAGTGCTAGCTATTGATCCAGGGACTAGCATGTTAATCACATGGACTTAGGATCCTTAACGATCCGAGGTCGCAACAACTATATAAGCATGTGATGGTCAACTTCTATACATGATGCCTAGTCATGGCAGAATTCATTTAGTTACATTTTTATCTAAACTTTCAGATAATACAAGCATGCAATTCACTTTTACTTTTGTCACATTCATGTGTATTCAATGGCAACAAGCCATAACGAACCAAGTAGTGTCTAGAATCCTTTTTTTAGTGTAGCTCAACCTAAACTTGGCGCTGTCCATCATTTATCTACATAAATCCTTTACCATTACTTAAACAAAACTATTAACACATTCTATTTGGAAGAGATAAAACTGATGTCATTTTGATAGTGTGATGCTGACATGTCAGACTAATTCTTTGTTCCTTTTGCTAAATTGTGTTAATAGGGCATCTAAAGGCACATACTTGAGACAAGTTGTGATACCGGGTTTTGTAAAAGGAATACTAGTGGATCCAAATCAGGTTCTACTGGAGTGGAGCAAATACAGACCATACCTCTAAACTATGTGGGTGAATGACCCGTGTGAAAGGGTAATTGCCCCTATGTGTGATTTTGGTGATAATGACAATCCTTATGGACTAATGTTTTCATTGAGTTTTATATGAAGGAATATTCCATAGGTCATGCTTGTAGTCCATATGTTGGACTCAAGTATGGATGCCATGAAGATAAAGATATACCTTGAGTTTTGGCATCAAGATTATCGAATTGAAGAGAAGAATATGATATGTTCGAGTTCTTGAGAGTGTGATCTCAATAGAAGAATTCAAGATTGGCTCTAAGTCGGTGTCATGATAGCCTCATTAGTTGAGCTATGGTTGACTAAGATTTAGAGCATGTAATCAAATAAAGAGTTCCTTATGTACCTCAAGATATTGAGATGGAGCATGATAATACACTTGGTTGACCAATGCAAAGAGTGGAGAGTGATTTCAAGTTGGTCAACACATGAAGCATAAATAATGTACCACATGGATCTTGTGGTGTGGTAAGCCTTGTCATTTATGCATCATGAACTAACCTATTATATATGTTCCTTTGTGTTTTATATATGTGATAGGTATCTTTCCATGGGCATGCTTCAAAAGTGAAGATCTCATATAGCCCATGAGAGGATGGCATCAAGTGGTGATCGTCATCAAAAGGTTGAGAAGGGCAAGTTCAATATAAGAATCTCGAGAAGATCATTTGCTTGAAGCTTGTCGTCCATATTGGTGATAATGCACATGTGAAGACGTGTCTTAATGAAGCTATCCCATAGTGGTGTAGGAGGGAGCAAATTATGAGTCTTCATGAAGCAACAATGATCAAGTGATGCATTCCGTCTTGGATGGAGCTTGAAGCGTTGTCATCAATATCAAGCGGTATGTGCAAGGCAAAGGTATGGCCTTGCGAGGTTTTCCTTTAACGGTCTCAAGGTGGTTGTTGGGAGACCGGGTTATAGGAAAGACAGCCTAATCCGCGAAGAAGAAATGCTAGAAGAAACACCAGATGCAATATTTAATACCACGGAAGCAGATCCAACATGATTATGATATGATGCATGGCATGGCACAGATGCAGTGCAATTAGACAATATTAAGCGGAACCAGGGTCCCGACAATTAATTAATGGTTCAAGTTATTTAGGTACCCCGCAATTTAAATGTTGTATTAACAAGGCAAAACATGTCAGTGGTTCGCTACTCAAATTTAAATGGAGCTGATATAAGACTAGAATAACCCGCATATGGACTCCATATTTAATTTAGGTGAATCATCTAAATAGCCCACACACCCACAATATGCATGCAAGTATGAACAATTTAACATGCAACAAGTGACAATGTCATATATTATAAAATATAGGAGTCTCGGATAGGGGTCACACATCTCAGGGTTGAAGATCTTGTGGGTTCGGAGGGGTTCGGGTTCGGTCTCGCACTCCGGGATCGGTCTTCGTGGTTCGACGGGGTCGGTCTCGGCAGGATCGGTCTTCGGATCCATGATGGAGATCTTGGGGGCTCGAAGGGTACGGTTTCTGGAATGGTCTTCGAGGTCCAACTATTGTTCCTAGTCATCGGGTCTCGAACAACATCACCACCGAGTTGTCGCACAGAAACAGATCGAGTCCAAAGACAACAGCTCAAGCAACAAAGGTTTAGAATCTTCACGAGCGCAAGCACCTGTCACTAACACATCACATGGGCCAAGATGGAATAAGTTAACAAGGTACAGTGCCACAACGTAACATAGCCAGTGTGCCTCTTCGATTGAACCTAAACAACACCTCATAGTGGAGCCGAAGGCATGGACGACATCGGTAGGCAGCAGGGGCGTCAGACGCAGAGGCAGCGGGCGCGCTCGTGGTTGGCGGAGAAGGGCCACGGCGGTGGGGAAAGATGAGGGCAATGACGGTGGCCTCGCGGGGTGGAAGCAGGGGAGGCGCCGAACTTGGAGCTGTTAGGCAGCCACGGATGGCAGGAGGCGCTAGGACGGTGAGGAAGCAGGGCAGCAGCGGAACGAGGTGGTGGAGGGGCTCGGGGGAGTCACGAGAGGAGGCGACGGGCCGCGGGGTTGGGGAAGGGCGGTCGCGCCAGGAGAGGGAGGCGACGGCGGAGAGGTGGTGGCTGTTCCTGTTGAGGAGGCCAACGGACGGAGAGAGGGCCCTGGCAGCGGTGCCATGGCCAGGCCTTGGGCGAGGTTGGGGCGAGGAGCGCCGGGGCGGGTTGACCCGAGGCGGCGGACCTCGGCTTCGGCCCTGGCGGGAGATGACGGAGAGGAAGGAGGCGACCGGGTCGCGTCAGCGCAGAAGGAGGACGGCGGCCCGGTGAGCTAGGTGGCGGGGATGGGCGACGGCAGGGCGAACATGGCGGCGGGGCTGGCGATACGGGGAGCAGCCAGGACGCTCGCTGGCGGCGGCAGCCCGAACTTGACAGGGAGGGGATCGCGTTGGGGAGAGCGAGGAGAAACGAGGAGGGGTAGGGTGATGCGGGGCGGGTCGCACGCGATGGGGCCAGGGGGAGGTTGGTTGGCCAGGTGGTGGGGGATAGGTGGCACGGGGCCTAGGGATCGGTTCCAGGGGAAAGTGGTCGGGCAGGGTGTGGCGTGCTGGGGCGTTGGGCACGTGCGTGCGGGGGTGTGGCAATGTGGTGGGCCCATGAGCGGGCAGGTGGAGGCGGAAGGCGCATGTGGCGGTAGGTGGTGAACTGGGTGGGTCAGGCGCGAGCGTTGTGTGTGTGTGTCTGGGGGGTGGCGGCTGTGTGTGGCGGGTAGGAGGGAGCTGGTGAGGGATTAGGGTTAGGTGGTAGGTTTGGGTATATGGGGTAGTAGGCTGGCTAGCTGGGCCTTTTGGCCCGGCCGGCTGCCTTCCCCTAAAAAAACAGCTTTAAATATTTTTATTTTGTCCGAATAGACTCTTGTAAATTTTTTGTAGACAAAACAAAATATCCGGAAGAAGCCGTGTTTTAATTTGAAATAAAGATGGGAATATTTAGAAATCAAAACTAGGTGTTTCGAAAATAGTTTTTAAACAAACCATGCATGATGATGACGATGCTCAAACAATGTGGCATGATGACATGAGCATGCGGTTATGATGATACAATGCACAAAAACACAACGATTTTCTAGTAGTGGTTTTAGCGGGGTGCTACAGCTTCCCCGATCCAGCAGCAGTTGCGGAAGTAGAGCTCCTGGATCCGAATCCCGCAGCGCGACGATGCTCCGCGGTGAAGATGTCTCTCATTCGCGCAGTCCGAACTTGGGACCACGGTCACGAGAGAGAGAGGGAGAGGTCCTCCCAAAATTAGGTTACATATGCATAATTACAATACCAACACGATGTCGGTTCTTTGTTCCTTTTCCTAATAAAATTAAAGCCTTTGTTGGTTGCTCCTTTTGGGCCATCATCTTGACTCTTCATGGGCTGTAAGACTTTTATACAGCCAGGGTAGCAAATCATAGGCACCCAAATAACGGTACCTATGTTAGGTATGTTACAATGCAAGTCTATCTCCACACCAGTTGATACAACTTCTAAGCTTGAAACTCAGTCTAGTGATCCAGTGGATGATCCTACAGAGTATCGCAGTATTGCAGGAGGTCTTTAGTACCTCACTTTTACTTGGCCTGATATCTCCTATGCAGTACAGTAGATATGTCTTCATATGCATGATCCACGGGCTAATCACTTGTTCCTTGTGAAGCGTGTTCTACGCTACATCCGCAGCACCACCGACTATGGTCTCACTTTGTATCGATGCACCTCGAATAAACTGATGGCCTACTCTGATGCTGACTGGGCAGGTTGTCCAGACACTCGACGGTCTACTTCTGGCTACTGTGTGTTCCTCGATGCAAATCTGGTCGGCCAAGCGACAACACACTATTTCACGCTCGAGTGCGGAGGATGAGTATCGGGAAGTAGCAAATGTGGTGGCTAGACTGTGTTGGCTACGACAACTACTTCAGAAGCTTCATCGACCGGTGCCTGATGCTTCCGTCGTCTTCTGTGACAATGTGAGTTCAGTTTACATGACACAGAATCCAGTGCACCATCGGCGCACCAAACATGTGGAGATTGATCTACACTTCATCAGAGATTGCGTGACAACTGGCGAGGTCAGGGTTCTACACATTCCTAGTTCATCTCAGTTTGCGGACATCTTCACCAAATGATTACCGCCGCCTCTCTTCTTAGATTTTCGGGACAACCTTAATATTCGTCGGATGCCCATTTTCGACTGAGGAGGATGTTAGAATATGTGACTGTATCATGTTTGTATAGGTATACGGTCATATTGTATATTTCTTTTATATGTATCTGTGTTGTATGAGACTACGACTCCCCTTATAATCCTCCTATATAATTAACAATACAAGGCACCACTAGGTGTGGTTTTCCCTATCTTACACTTTTAACATTGTCCGCACGCTGATTGAATTTTTTTTGACAACCAATATCATACTAATATTTTATAGTTCATAGAGATACAAAAGTTGTTTCCAGCGACTACAAACTAAAGTCTAAAAAAAGAGCAAATCTTTAGGATCTTCAAACACTTTCTCCATGACACTATCTTGTAATTTTGTGAAGGCAACCGAAGAATATTGAACCAAAAAACTGTAATTACCAATAGTGTTTTTCCATATTTGTAATTTGAGCCGCAATGTCAAGGCTACGTACACGCCCACCGCTATTAAAATAATCAACCAATATAGGCAAGAGTACCAACACCAGTATTTTAGTGAAAAGGGACCGAACAGTCTGATCGATGTTGCTGAAGAGCTGAATATATAAATCACCATTGTTGAGGACGTAGCAGCTGGGACAAATATTGTAAAAATAATCCTCCTCGTGACAACCAAGATAAAAACTCCAAAATCGACTTGGCGAAGTAAAATCTGAAAGACTATACCTATAGAACCGTAATATTACAACACCACCATTGATGCCGGGAAGATATCGTTGTCGCCGAAGATCACTTATTATAGACGATGCCATCTCCATTAACACACAGAGGCTAAAAAATAGCTACCAAAACCCCAATCTAATATTTTGAAAACACTATTTTATTAAAAACTCTACCTACAGATCGGGTACCTTAGCCCTCCAGACGCCGGTGACGCCAGCCAGAGGAGGAGGAACCGACCTATGGAGGAGGTGGAGAAGAGGCGGCGACTAGATCAAAAGGTGGGCGGCCGAAATGTTTTTCATTTTGTGAGACGATTGGACGTGGTTTTGAGAGACGACCGGGCCTAATTGAACGTTGTTGTTTTTTTTTGTGAAATTGTACAGATCTATTAATAATCATCAACAATAATACAAAGGGATTCAAAATATGAACTAGATTTTTTGCTAGTGCTGCAATAACAAAAGTATCCACATTCTAGACATAGGACAAGAACTCACGGCGTGTTCGTGGATGGTATTGTGGCTACTATTGTTTGTCTTTGCCACACAACTGCGGCAATTACGAAATTACTTAGGAGTAGAACAGAAGGACCGACCCAAAAGAACAACACAAGGACCGAACATCGCCAATCCTAAGGGACAAGATTCACTTGGTCTCTACATCTGGGCGCATTATAGTGTCACTACAGTTAAGTGAAACTTGTCCAGACACAATAAGGATATAAAAAAAAGCTACATCTGCCTAACGAAAAGTTTTTAAAATAATGCCCTGGAAAGTGCCGTTGGAATATGCCCAAAAGAAAATTATTCTGGATATACCTTTCTTATGCATCAACGAGAACAAGAGAATATAGGGTGTGTTTGGTAGAGCTTCGCTCCACTCCACTCCACCCTCTCAACTCCACTCCACCATCATGCTCCAGAGCGGGGCAAAATCGTTTGGCTCTTTAGGTAGCTCCAAATTCGGATTAGCGGGTAGGTTGTTGGGAAATGACCGTAGTGTCCTTTTTTTTTTCTCCTCTTAATTATTTCCAAACGATATGTACATGACTATGATTGTGAGTTGTCTCCCTCCGATTCAAATTAATGTTCTCCGATTTATCTAGATTTAGATGTATCTTGCACTAAAACATAACTAGATACATTCGAATCTAGACAAATTGAACATTTAATATGGATGGGAGTATTTTCTTTTCTCTTGTCCTTGTCAAATTAACGTGTCTGTACATTCATGTCAAGACAAGTCCCATGTCATGTCAACGCGAAGATCAAAGAACTGAATTATATCTATTTTTCAATGCCGGCAGTTGAGAGTCCCGCGTTCAGGTAAGACGACAGGGTTCGATTGGTCCTGTTCTAGCGGCGGTCGACGGGCAAAGGGGACATGGGAGGTAGCAGGGGGCGGAGGGGACACAGGAGGGTAGCCAAGGAGGGAAGGGAGGTGGCCGCACGTCGTCGAGACAGGTACTCTCGTCGGAGACAGGGAGGGTCACCGGAGCTCCTCTACAGGGAGGCGGCGGCATACCCTAGTCAGGTCTTCTCCATCGTGAGAGAAAACGAGTCTGAGCCGAATGAATCGGCCAGGGCAGAGACTTGGGGTCCTCTAGTGGCAATGGTGGGTAATTACCAATCGTTTTTTAGAGGTAAGCGGACATTTGCCAGGGGTGGGAGTGGAGTGAAGCCGGTGAAGCACCTCCCGCGGCTTCGGTAAAATGCACTGTGACACGCGCTGACTCCACTCCGGTTGATACCCGGAGTTTATGCGTTTGGGGCGACTTCGGCTGCTCCACCTCTGGTTTGGTGGAGTGAAGCTGTCCCAAACACACCCATAATCAGCCTGGAGAAACGGCAGAACCAACATTTTCAACCAATTCTTCTTTCAGGAAGGTCTGAATTCCCAGCACAAAAAATTTAGGAGGCTTTTTAGATGGCAGTAAGACGAAACCTGGGCATGGTACTAAAGATGCTTCTTTAATTTTTCTCTATTACATCATGTGAACTTAAAGAGAGGCACTGAAATTTTCAAGCATGAAAGTAAATCAGAGTAATTGCACTTGTAGTAGAAGCAAAGGGCAAGAAAGCAGGTTGATCCAGAAAAACTATGAATAGCTGAGGAAACCATGAACCTTTTTTTTTCGTCTCAAAACTATGAACATATGAAATCAACTTGGATTTCAAAGGACATATTAAGCAATTATTTCCTACGAGTTCATTTCACAGCTGATCGGTGCATAGGGTCCTATTTGAGCACTAAAAATGGAAGAACCTACACCCAACCACTCACCACTGCATTTCAGCCACCGGAATGCAACTCTAGGCATCTGCAAAAAGCAAGAAATATCATCAGACAAACAAACATGCACTACTAGAGTAAGTACTATTCATTCAGGGAAACAATTGGAGTTATTCTCATAATTTTCGTTGGGTCAAGCTCAAGCAGTAAACATTAAGATTCAGCATTGTGTCAAAAGCTCCAAAGTTGAATCATTTCAGCATTCTTAGACAATAACCAACATTTGCTATAGTACTAAGGTACAAAACAGCTAGCTGTTTAATGAACTCCGTTGGATCACTATAGTACTATTCATTCCGGAAACGAAATGAGAGAGAGCACGTGCAGAGATTCAGGACAAAGATCCAACGGTTCAAGAAGTGACTGTTTTCCAATTACAAAATAACTACTACCTCCGTTTCATCAAGGAATAAGGGGAACATGCATTCCAAAGCAAAGTTTGACCGAATAAATAGAGCAACAAAAACTTGATTATATTGTGTAAAATTAGTATTATTGGATTCTTATTAAAACACACTTTCCAATGATCCTAATTTTGTACCAACATTCTTTATATATTTAGAGTAAATCTTGGTCAAAGAAAAAACACGCAAAAAGGACGCCTTATTCCTTGGGACGGGGTAGTAGCTGTTTAATAGGAAATTTTATTGCCACAAATCATAATTTACATCCAGGAGAAAGAAATAGATGCATTGCATACAACCAAATCAAACAGCTAATTCCTAGCTATAACCAGAACGCAACAGGAGAAAATGACATGAAATTCTTAGACACTTGATATGATTTGGTGGTTCGGCGGATGGTGGTTTTCAGCTCTCCCTCGCGATTGTACTTAAGACCAAAAATGGTGATGTAGACCATGAAGCCATTACAGTCACCAACAAAGGTCTCATCAAACTCCAGTTCTTCACGTACCACTCTCTCCACAAGGCAAAACCTGCTGTTCCCCATGTATGTTAGGGTGGCACCTAGGCTCCCCGAGTGCTTGAGGAAAAGTTTTTCCTTGACCATCTTCCAGTCCGGCTGCATGATAACTGCTCTGGTGCGGGAAGCAACTTGGCAGGTACAAATGTAGCCATCCTCCCGAAGGCCAACCCATGCATCCAGCTCACTGTCGAAGTAGAATTGTTGTTGGAAAGGCAACGCCCATTTCCCATGAAACCTCCAGTCATGGTTCCTGGTGTCAAAGGAGAAGGTGGTACATGCATTGCTGCTGTTGGTTGAAGACATGAAGATGGTACATCCATCCGGGTGCAGGCCATAGGAGGTGATTCTTTCATCTTCAGTTATTGGCAGTGGGGAGAGCACACTTGTCCAAGACCAGTCAGTGCTTGGATTTGAAGAGGGGAGATCCCCCTGTTTGGCGGACATCACCTCGAAGGACTGTTGCATATCCTTACGGCTAAACTTGAACACATATAGCTGCTGCATGTCAGCAGTAGCCACAAAGATCTGAGTGCCACCGAGCAGTGGATCCGGGAGATGAGGGCCCATTGCCAATCCAGCTGTCTCTGTGTCGTAGACCATGGTGCCAGGGTGTTTGTTACTCGCGATGAAGATATTGCTGCCCAGGGCAGCGAAGTGCATGCGATATCTAGGTTCAGGTGACACTAGCCGGAGGACAGGGGCCTCCAGGTCCAGGTCCAGGTCGGAGCTGCTGTCCAAGGCGTCAATGTCAATCTTGCGGATGCTAGAGCCCTTAGTCCAGTCATCTAGCACCAGATAGAGGTGCTTGTGCACAGTCCGCAGTCTCTTGTCAGGGCGATTCCGGAGCCCCTGCCGCTGCTTGGACATCCCTCCTTCCAAGATCTGCTCCTCCTTCTGATTCATCATTGAGCTCTCGATCCGTTCGCCTAAAGACTCGATTTTGGTCGAAATCGAGAACACAGAAAGACAGATCTGGCTCTGCAATCGATCTGCCAGGGGCTTCTAGTCTGCAAAATCATGATCTATTTATAGACACTGTCCCTAACTAGCCCGAAGAATAAATCGAACTAAGAAACCGCCGTTGTTTGCGATCCAACACAAAGAGGGGAACACATACCTCCGCAGGCAGAATCCGAGCCGGCCTCGTGGTTGAATCAGAGATGGAGACGGGGACGAAAAAGCAACACGGCACCCAGCGCTCTGGGGACTGCGGCAGCGGTGCCTCGCGCTGCTGCCCCTCCCTCCACCCCCTGCCGCCCTCTATCTAGTTGGAGAAGGGGCGCCGCCGCTCGAGCTCGCGGGGGGGGGGGGGGGCGCCGGATCGCGTTCGACTGAGAAGCGGTGGAATGGAAGGGCGGCGGCGGCTGATTTTTCGGGGTTCGCTAGGGGCGCGCTTGGTAGCCTGGGTCGGCCCGACCTGGCGCGTGGCGTGGACCGTGGAGTTTCCTTTTTTTTTTTAAACGTGCAGGTGACGGGCCCGTCCGTATATACCGTCCGTAAGTGCGTGGCCGCCATAGACACCAGCTAGGGAGACATACGCCGCATGCTCCGGTTTCGTCCCGGACCGGTGCCGGCCATGCCTGCCGTGTCGCTCCACCTCGACCGCTGGCCACTGTCGTCCTCCACCTCCCAACCTTCGTCGGTCGCTCGGCTCGGAAGGCCGTGCGTCCAGCCATCCACCTCCGCCTCCGGCCGCTCGGCCGCGACCTCCTCGTCGCTCCTCCATGCACCTGCTCTGTTAAGCCGAGGTCGACGGCCTCCACTGCAATTCCCCTTCATCCACGGACCGGAGGGCCCCTGGTCTGCCGCCGCCTCTCGCAAGCATGCCCGGCTGCACGCCCTGTCTTCTACAGCGACAAGTCCGATCAATTCTTCTGCATCAGAATAAAGAACAACTGAGGATTTGTGAACAGCACATAGGGCGGGATCTGTAATCGTGTCTTCCGATGTGTAACCACACGGGAGGAAGGACACCTTATCTTTTTGGGTTTTTTCTTCTAAGTCCTCCAACTTCAAAGAATTTATAGACAAAAATAGAACAGGCAAAGCTGCAACTATTTTCGAACTAGGGGCTGCGCCCACGACCCAATCTATGCGGTTTTTTACAGGAACTCAATCTAAACCCATTTGGGAGAGAGGATCAATTATTTCTTAGTTTTTTATTTTAGTCCTCCAGCTTTAATCAATATACATGTATCTTTATGTTCAATCTTTTTTGGAATGTTGCATTTTAGTCTCTTTCGCCAAATATCGCGATTTGCAACCAGTCTTCATCTCGCTCGATACCAATATACGTCGATTTGGACGGTCTGCGTCCTAGAGATTAGACTCGTCACCGTTTGGCTTGAGCGAGATTCCCTTCGGCTTGTTGTAGCTTGAGTTGTGCCTCGTGTTAGGGCTCGCGACACCGACCACATCCCCATTGATCGAGGTAGAGCTGACCTCATGGCGGTGTCGGCTGTCACGAAGGCAACAAAGTATTTCTTCACATATGTGCTAAGTTGTATTTTTGTCAATGATATTATTGGTTTCATGGATGAATTTGGGGAGATTCGTGCTCCCTGCTAGTCCCCTTTAGGGCTCCCCTTTGAGTTTGGCCGTGGCCGGCGGCCATCGCCATTGTTTTAAAATAAATTGGTCTGATTTTTGAACCATTAATAGATTTTGTATCGCCCTCGAGCCATCGTCGTAAAAGTCGGTCGTATCTCACTTCCTCGATATCATCAATATGATCCAATGTTGCTTAAAGTAGTAGGATAAGTTGCATATGATAATGGTGAATTATTGCATCACATATGTGCCGAGGTTGTAACTGCGACAATGCACTATTGTATCACACATGTTATAACTTGCATTTTGCCGATAGTAAAATCCATGGAGGCCGGGCACGCCGGTCACAAAGCAACATCCCCTCTGGCTTCTTATAGATCATGTCGCACCTCGTGTCGTGAATGGTAGGACCGACCAAATCAGGAGTTTTCGTTTTAAGTGCTAAGTTGCATACGCACGGTGCTAAGTTGTATATGCATTAGTGCTAAGTTGTATATCCATTGGTGCTAAGTTGTATAGTCACCGATACTAAGTTATATACATACTAACGCTAAGTTGCCTATCCACTACGCCTAAGTTGTGCACTGGTTGTATAAAATTGTGTTTTCATTGCCACTAAGTTGTATGCCTCAATAACCAAGTTACCAACGATATTAGTAAGTACGATATGCAACTAATAGTGTAAAGTTGTGTGTTTTGGTACTATACTATAAAGTTGTTGCTCGTCGTTCTGGTATCCTTATTCTTCGGTTAGTGGTCGCCTACTCAAGCTATGACATCGATGACATTAGGGTAGAGACTACCACAACGAGTGGCGCTAGGGAAAGGGCCACCAGTGCTAAGTTGCATACCATCGGTGCTAAGTTGTATACCTACAAACGCTAAGTTTCCACACACTGTTGTTAGGTTGTGAACACAGTGCTAATTTATATATTTTGACTAGTGCTAAGTTGCATACTGCTGGCTCGTGGTTGATGTAGAGCTCGTTGGGAACCCCAAGAGGAAGGTATGATGAGCACAGTAGCAAGTTTCCCTCAGTTATGAAACCAAGGTTTAATCGAACCAGTAGGAGCAAGGAAACACCCCAAACGTGTTACTAGTTGAGCTTGGCATGGCGCACTACCGGTGCTAGTAGCAACGTGGAGACCTGCACAACACAACCACAGAACTTTGTCCCCAACTTGCGATGAGGTTGTCAATCTCACCGTGTTTTGCGGAAAACAAAGGATTAAACGTATCGACTGGAAAGAAGAAAAAGTTTGCAGAAAGTAAACACAAAACAGTAAAAGATTGTAGATTGTATGTAAAAGACAAGGACCGGGATCCATAGTTCACTAGAGGTGGCTCTCCTTAGATAGATAACATGCTGGGTGAACAAATTACAGCGGGGCAATTGACAAACACCGTGAAAGCAATACATGCATATACTAATCATCTTGACTCCTCTGAGACTTGATTGGGCATTACAACATAATACATAGACCGCCATCCAACTTCATCTATGACTAATAATCCACCTTCAGGTTATCATCCGAACCCCCTCCAGTATTAAGTTGCAAGCAACAGATTATTGCTTTACAAACTGCGTGTAAAGTAAACAATACGATTGTTCTATGAACAAAGGATTGTTGTTTTCTCCCTAGTAGCAACAGCACATCTAGTACCTTAGAGATTTCTGTCACTTCCCCAGATTACCAGAGGCATGAACCCACTATCGAGCATAAATACTAACTCTTGGAGTTGCTAGCATCTACTTGGACAAGATAGCTACTAACAATGGAAAGCATGCAAGATCTCAAATAACAAAGACATGATAGAATCAATAATCAATCTGAAATAGCATCTCAATATCCATCGGATCCCTGCAAACAAAACATGTATGAATTACAAATAGATGATCTTGATCATGAACGGAGCTCACAAGATCTAAACATGAAAGCACAAAAGAGGAGAAACCAGCCATCTAGCTACTACATGGATCCGTAGTCCAAGGATGAACTACTCACGCATCACACCGGAGGCTTGCATGGTGATGAAGAAGGCCTTCAGGATGAATTCCCCTCTCCGGCAGGGTGTCGGGAAGAGCTTCAGATCCCTCCCGATCTAGGGATGGAGATGACGGCGGCTACAAACTATTTTGTGGATTTTTGATCGGGTCCTTAGGGTTTTCGTCCCGAGGGCAACTTATAGGCGGAAGGAGAGACCGAGGGGGTGCCGGGAGCGGCCACACCACCCCCTGGCGCGGGACAGGCCTGGCCGCGCGGCCAGATGGTGTGGTGGCTCCCTGGCCCTTCTTCGTCTCGTATTTTGGCACTTGATCCCTTCCGGAAAAATAGGCACTTTGGCTTTTGTCCCGTCCAATTCCAAGAATATTCTTTTTCTGACTTTCCTGGTGATGGGTTCGTAGCATGGAAAACAAAAATTTTCTACCCCAAGAACGAACAAAACCCAGATCTAATCTAGATAAAAGCCAAGATCTAATCTATTAGACATGTGCAACAAGATACATCTGTACTAATCCTTGTAGATCCGAAAGCGTTACGAGTTTGGATCTCGTGGTTGATGTAGTTGATCACTTGCCGATCTCAAGATCGAGTGGACGATCCTTCCAGCGCCGCGTTCTGGCAGCGCTTCTGCAGTCGGTCACATGTGCGGAGTCGAAGGAGACCTTCCTCTCCCCGTTCCAGCGAGCAGCGGAGGTAGTAGATCTTCTCCACGGAATCCCAGCAGCACGACGGCGTGGTGGTGGTGGTGGAGTAGAGAATTCTGCAGGGCTTCGCCTAAGCCTGAGCAGAAGAAAGGAGGAGGAGAGAGGCGGCTAGGGTTTGGAGTAGTGGAGGGTGCAAGGGGGGTGGCGCCTCCACCCCTCTATTTAAAGGAGGGAGGCGCCATGGGGAGGTGGAGTCCTTGTAGGACTCCCCTCCCTCCTTGGCCGGCGGATTGGGAAGGGGGGAGGAGTCCTCCTCCCCACGACTCCTTGTCTTGCCCCACAAGGATTCCTTGATCCTTTCTTGGTTTTCAAGCAAACTCCAAGAAATCATCTAGAACCTTCCGGAACATTTCGAAACCTTCTAGAATCCCCATACAAATACTCCGGAACATTTCCTACCTCAGAAAAAGATCCCCATTATATGAATCTTACTCCCCGGACAATTCCGGAGCTCCTCGTGATGTCCTGGATCCAATCCGAGACTCCGAACAACATTCGGTCTCCAATGCATATTCCATATCTACTTAAAACAACTTCGAACCTTAAGTGTGTCACCCTACGGTTCGTGAATATGTAGACATGATGGAGACACATCTCCGATCAATAACCATCAGTGGGACCTGAAGATCCGTAACGGCTCCCACATACTCAACGATGACTTTGTGATCGATAGAACCATTAACATACGAAACCAATTCCCTTTGTCACGCGATACTCTACTTATCCGAGGTTTGATCGTCGGTATCTCCATACCTAGTTCTACCTCGTTACTGATAAGTACTCTTTACTCGTTCCATGTTATGCCATCCCTTGTGACCCAGTCACATGCTTGCAAGCTAATTAGATGACATTCCACCGAGAGGGCCCAGAGCATAACTATCCGTCATATGGATGGACAAATCCCAATCTTGGTCCATGCGCTTCAACACATACTTTCAGAATACCCAATGACACCTTTATGACCACCCAGTTACGAAGCGGTGTTTGATGTCATCAAAGTACCCATCCGGTGATGGTGATTAACATAACCTCATGGTCGAAGGATTAGGTTACTATGTATTTTAAAGCTTATAGCAAACGAACTTAAATGATTTGATCTTATGCTATGCTTACTACGGGTGTGTGTCCATCACATCATTCTCCTAATGATATAACCTTGTTATTAATGACATCCAATGTCCATGATCAGGAAACCATGATCATCCATTAATCAACAAGCTAGTTCAACAAGAGGCTTACTAGGGACTCTTTTATGTTTACAACACACACATGTATTAGTGTTTCCTAATAATACAATTATAGCATGGGATGTAAACATTCATCATAAACATAAAGATATAATAATAACCACTTTATTATTGCCTCTTGGGCATATCTCCAACACCTGGAACCAAAACAGCAGAAAACAGGCAGCTGGCACTATGGCTCTTGTTAATAGGTTAGTCCAAGAAATCATATGAAAAGTACTCCAAAGTTGGAACAAAACACAAGAAAGTGGATAAAACCAAGCATGCAACATCAAAAATTATAGATACATTTGCAATGTATCAGCATCCCCAAGCTTAACTCCTGCCCGTCCTCGAGTAGGTAAGTGATAAAAAGAAATAATTTTTGAGGTGGCATGCACCATCAAAGACTTGATCAAAGTATTTGCAAAACATTTAAGGCTGGGATCATAGTACTTCAATCATAACATGAAAGACAAAGTTCTAGCAATAAGCAAAGAAACTATGATGCAACATGAAAAGGCACAAACAAAAGATTCATGAATAACATGCTTTGCAAGACGTTTGTTTGTTTCACATAAAGAAAACATAGCATAATAGTATTCAGCTTGTGCCTCAATAGAGTAGCAAATATAAATGCATAGGACACCTTCAAAGTTCATAAGAGTGACTAGATACAATAGTTTCAAACAAGCAATAACAAGTTATGCATCAATCAACTAGTCTTGGGACAATGCACATAGAACTAAGAATGGCCACTATGCTCTCAAAGTAGGTGCATAAAGTTAGAAGGTGGAGACTCAATATAATGGTGGAAGAAAGGCCTTTGTAAAAGGAAGTAGGGATTCAAGTCTCATAAAGAGCTTCCAAAAATTATGGTACTTATAGCTTTCAGCTGTCATTACCCCTATCATAAGCATCTTCAAGTGATTAAGGTTAAAGGGAACAAACTATGGTGTACATGCTTGACGAAGTATAAGTCAGAAATTCGGTTGCCCGAATCATCTCCGCGATGATAAAATTCGGATGCCGCGCTTACAACGTGAAGGTAAGACCTGAATAAGGCTTCGCAACGCATTTAGCTGCGCACTACCAGAAATATATCTGTGCCTACATGAACGATGAACGTGCCTTGACGGACGCGTCGAGTGCTCACACCCGTATAACTGGAATTCGACTCCTATAAGACCTCCACGGCCTGAGTCGAATTACGCCAGCACTTTTCCGGATTCGAGTCCAGGGACTCGAGTTCGAGTAGATTGCGTTGTTTCACCCTAAGGGGGTTAACTGATTACCGGTACTTCGGTTATATCAGGCACGTATATCAATAATCCCTATGACACAAATAAAAGCAGTCGAAATGTACTCAATCAAGCACCGAAGACTTCAAAAGTCCCCAGTCGAATCTGCGATTCCACTGGACACTCGGGGCTACTGACATGGGTATACCCTACAGGTACTCGAGCTTGGTATATACGGTCCAAACACGTACAGGCCCACGGTGTCGCCAAGGCCCGGATGAAAGGACTCGAGTGACCTGCGGACTCTCGATTGCTTGAAGAACAAGAAGAAGCTAAAGATAGAAAGTTTGAAGGGGAAAACCCTAACTTGTAACCGACTTGACCTGCTACCCGAGACCTAGCCTATGTATATAAAGGCTAGGAGGGGGCGGCGAGGAGGACACACGCAACCCTAGTTTCCACAACCCTCGCCAGATTACATCTGCGCACCATTGTAACTTTCGACTCCTTCGATAATTCCACGAGCAGACAAGCAGGAGTAGGGACCTCTACGAGGCCTGAACCTGGGTAAATCCTTTGTCCCCTGTGTGCTTGTTTGCTAGCCGATAGATGTCTCCAGCGCTCCCTCCTTCTCCAAAACCCAAGTCCATAACAATGGGCATTGATGAGTTAAATCCTCGTTGCGAGTTCTTCGGCCCCATCAACTGCGATCTACAACTCCGCAACAACGGAGATTCGCCAGCTCTTCGGCGCCTTGACTTCACCGTCCACACGCCGGCCACCCGCCCGGCCTTCGAGTCTGTGGGTGACGGAATCAGCCTGGCGATTGGGAGCTTCCGCTTCCAAGTTGGTCAGATGGCACGCTTCGCATGCTTGATCAGCCGACAGCACCGGCGATTGCCCCGGCATCATGGTTCCCTCCATCGATCGGCACCCTCAGCAAACACAACGCCCGGTGGTAGTCGAGAATACGATCAGTGACAGCAGTCGCGATTCCGATCTGAGCGATCTGGCCACTGAAGATGGAACCTACGGTTCCGGATCTGAAAGCTGTGAAAGCAACAGCTTCCCTAATCACTTCATGTGTGCCGTTATCAACGCACGCGACACCTCCGCCAATCGCGACAATGGTGGTAACACCGGTAACGGCACCGATCCACCCAACGCCGGCAACGGTGGCAACGGTGGCCAACGGCGGTAATGGCGGCAATCGCGCTCCTGTCAACAACGGAGGAGCAGTCGAACCTCCAGCATAATCAATGAGCAAACCGGCGAACGCGTCGTAATCAAGCTCAACGAGCAAGAGTGGGATCGCTGCCGCGAAGCCCTACGGGGCCACACCTCTACCTTTGGGTCCCCGCAGGAACTGCTGATGGGCTATCACTGGCTCCTGAAGGAAGAATTCAAGCGCCAACTGCAAACAATCGCGCAACTTGAGGCACGTAAAAAAGCAGCGGACGAATCGAGCCTTCGTCGTGCTGGGCTCTCCTCCTACGGAGGATCCTCCTCAAGAGGCAACGAATACCTCGCCAAGAAGAGGCAGTCACGGATGGCTCACCTCACCCGAACAAGAGCGCATAGAGGCCGCGAAAGTCCTCGACTTCGGCTCTATGACAGTCGATACGAGAGGCAACGTGGTTCCCAGGACGCCGCAAGCTGCGGTGACGACAGCCACCATGTACCTCCTCAATAACCAGCCGCCAGATGGAGATCCCCGAACTACCATGCACCGATCTACGATCGCGGGTTTGGGGTTAATCGAGGCCGCCCTCGACAAGGAGCCAGTACCAGACCCAAAAGGGCAAAGCGCTAGCAAAGTGCCACTCCTCGCCCTCATCCAGCGATGACAGTCACGACCTGTCTCGACGCCGCCGCTCACGGCGACACGACCGCGACTACGATGCGCGCGACGACCTCACGCAAGCGCAAGATCGACAAATCAAGGGCACGACATGCTCGGTCGACTGACACGGAAGAAGAAGATGTGGAGCTCTGCGGCGCCTGATGCTTTCAGCAGATCCATTAGGCAGAAACGAATGCCTAAGGGGTTTAACTCCCATCGGAAAATCCGAAATTTGACGGTCTGTAGGACCCCAAGATCTGGCTGGAGGACCACATCTCCTCCGTCAGGCTCCACGGAGGCATTCGAAGCACTGCCATGCAATGCTTGCAGCTAAAGCTGTAGGGCGCCGCCCGGGCATGGCTCAATAACCTCCCACGCAGATCTGTTCGTAGTTGGGACGAGCTGGTGTACAGCTTCGTGCGCAACTTTAAGGGCACGTACAAACGGCCCGCATCAATCGAAGAGCTGAGATGCTGCCAGCAAAGATCTAGCGAATCACTGCGCTCCTACATCCAAAGGTGGTCCATCATCAAGAACTCCGCGGAAAACATCTCAGAAGACCGCGTGATTGACGCATTCAACGGTGGCGTCCGCCGCCTAGAGCTCAGGGAGGAGCTGGGCCGCTCAAAGCCCCAGACCATCGACCACCTGATGGAGATCGTGAATCAGTGGGCCGATGGAGAAGATTCAGTAAAGAATCGCGCTCATTCCGACGAGGAGGCAGAACTCGACCGTAGACGTGACCATCGAGGCAAGCGTCGCATGCGCATCTACGATGACCGCGACGACGTCAACATGGTCGTGGCCGGCTACGCCGATAGACGCGACGATAACCGCAACATCGGATACCATAGCGGTGGATATCGCGACTCCGGGAAAACCACGCAAGTATGGCAACACCGCACTCGCGACGAGGCACCCACGACCTCCATCAAGGACAAACTGTCCCGGGCCATGCACGGTACACTTCTACATCGACAAGCATGACGACAAGAGAAAGTCCAGCCACCTCCTCAAAGACTGCCGCGAGTTCCTCAAGCTGCACGAGGGATTGGTTCGGATGAACCGTAATGCAGTCAAAAGAGGCTACAGAGCCGCTCTAGGCGCCGTGGCACATGGCGCACCACCACACCACCTGGGCCCCCCCGAACGAAGCCGCACCGGACTAACACCACGGGGCGAACCGTACCCACGGGCCATGGGTACCATGATGATCCAAAAGGGGCGCCCCTCCAACAGGGTGCAGAAGGCCATCACTCGCCAAGTCAACTTGGCCACGCACTCGCCACCATCCACCACTGAGTACCTCAGTGGAAGCGAGTCATGCATCACCTTCGACAAACGCGACCACCTGCCTCAGATACCTCGCCCAGGTCATTGCCCCCTCGTAATCAAGGCGCAAATTGGAGGTTTTGACATGAGTCGCGTCTTCATGGATGGCGGAAGCGGCATCAACCTCATATTCGTGAGTACCTTGAGAGCAATGAGGATCCTCTAAAACCTGCCTGGAGGCATCGGACACAATGTTCCACGACATCGTCCCAGGGAAGGGCGTATACCCCCTAGGCAAAATCAACCTCGACGTCATCTTCGACACGCCGAAGAACTTCCGGCGCGAGCGCATCGACTTTGAGGTCGTCGACTGGCCCTCACATACCATTGCATCCTTGGGCGCGTCGCATTCACTAGGTTCATGGTAGTGCCCCACTACGCCTACCTACCTGCAGATGAAAATGCCAGATCCCAACGGCGTCATAACGATCAACGGGAGCTTTGAACGATCTGCCAGTTGCGACAGGGAATTCAACAGAATCTCCTAGTCCTTCGGCATGTAGGAGGAACTCGCAAGACTGAAAGAGACAACAGACAACAGTCTACTCCCCCTGAGTAGGCCAAGCTCACCTGACCTCTCCTTCGACTCATCTGTGCACACAAAGAAGGTGCAGGTCTATCCATCGGATCCCGCCAAGACGGCCCTCATCGCCAACCACTTGAGTCCCACATAAGAACTCGCGCTCGTCGAATTCCTCCGTGAGCACTGGGAAATTTTTGCCTGGTGTCCTGCAGACATGCCAGGAGTTCCC
>CAJUXJ010002434.1:0-35268 GCA_910589775.1 Avena eriantha
ATAATGCTTTGTAAAACCAGCACAATATTCCTTATGCTCCTTTCATTACAATACTCATCAAGGACAAGCTCCGCAATGAGGATTTCAGTGGTCCACTTGATCGGGTTCACAAGGTCAAGAAGCCATATATCAAGAGAAAGCCAACCACCTCGTCTTTCGTAGAGTCTGATAGCCAGGCTAGTGGTTGCACTCATGGGAGGAGGCCCCTGTCTCGACTATTGCTCGGGAGGACAAGTAAATAAACTGGTTTTAGCACAACATTCTTTGCATGGATGTGGATACACACAAGGGACAGTATGAGGCATATCGTCAGCACCATGACATGGCTTATACCCAGCAGCTCATCCTTCACCATGTCTCTGGGGCTCAAGGAAACCCCTTGCAACAATCCTCTCCTACGCCTTATGCTCAATGGAACACCGCATGCATCAACTATGGCGACATGGAGAGGCACTTGTTCTTTGCTACAGCGCGAGCGTCACCACCTGCCTCAGCTGATAATGATGATGATGAGGACGAAGAGGAGGAGTATGATGATGAGTACCTAGACGAGCACAAGGACGAGGATGAGTGATCTCCAAGGGTGTTAGCTTTGCTCTTTTCCCTTTTGGCATTTCGATGCCAAAGGGGGAGAAGTAGTTCTATTAGGATATCGAGGGGATTTGCATGGGTTGGGTACAAGCTTATTTGCTTTTTGAGCACTTCTCTTTCCTTGCTTGTACCCATTTTAGCGTTGAACTTATATTTTCTATTTAGTTTGTATCGTGAGACTATGTTGTTTGTGTGTGAGACCATGGTTATTGGTCACGGATTTATCTATGGATTTATCACTATGGATATCTGGATATATCTAATCTTGAAGGGAATATGTCTGAGACGGCAATGATAAAGTGGTTATTATCTTATTCCTTGTTTATGATAATTGTTTATTTTGCATGCTATAATTGTATTAATTGGAAATGTTAATACATGTGTGTTTAATAAACAAATAAAGGGTTCCTAGTAATGCCTCTCTTATAAACTAGCTCGTTGATTAACAAGATGATCAAGGTTTCCTGATCATGGACATTGGATGTTGTTAATAACAAGGTCACAACATTGGCGAATGCTGTGATGAACATTCATCCGAAGTATAGCATTACGATCAAAGTCATTGTGTTTAAATTTCTATAACATCATACGAAGTAATCTTAGTCCTTATACCATGAGATCATGGCAATCGCTAACACTAGAAGACTAACTTCATAACATCAAATGTCACACTGTAACAGGGTGGCTATAAAGGTGGGTTCAGATACTCCGAAGGTGTTATGTTGAGGCTCACGGATCAAGAGTGGGATTTGTCCATCCCGATGATGGATAGATATACTCTAGGGCCCTCTCGGTTATATCACATTGAGATAGCTTGCAAGCAAGTGATGTGATCACTAGAATGTTATATCACGGGAACAAGAAAAGAGTGCATGTCGGTAACGAGATCGAACTAGGTATGGGGATACCGATGATCGATCTCGGACATGTAATGTATCACGAGACAAAGGGATTTAGTTATTACGTTAAAGATTCACATGGTCACTAGAGTCATCGTTGAATGTGTAGGAGTCAGTACAGATCTCCAGGTCTCGCTGCTGATTATTGATCGGAGAGGGGTCTTTATCATTTATGCATTATTCGCAAATCGTAGGGTGACACACTTAAGGGATGTCGACACCATTTGGAGCAAATAAGATACTAGAGAAATATTATGACAGCGCTGGAATTGTTTCGATGGACACTGGTATTGTTTCGGGTGAAATTGTTGAAATTGGTTCTGCATGTGATATCGAAACGTTGCAAGGGGTTTTATGTGAATGTTTTTTAATTAAAGTAATTAACAAACTCTGAATAAAATAAATAAAAGTGTTTTATTTAAAGAGAAAAATGCATTTAATTTAGTGGACATTAAATGCAAGTGAGTGGAGTTGAAATTTATGTGAGTGGGCTTAGTGGAAGCTCCACCCACATGAATGAGGGATAGGTGAGGGAACCCACTATGGCCGGCCAGCCATGGCCATGGGGCTGCGCCCCACACCCTATAAAAGGAGCCCCATGGCTCCTCTCCTCTTGCACCACCTCCGGGTGAAGGTTCTCTTCCCCCTCTAGCAATTCCCCATGGTCTCAGATTAGCGAGATATATGTTCCCGGTGGCTTTTTCTGGAAGGATTTGCTGCTTCCACAGCTTTGCTGGAGTGAGGACTCAGAGGTTATCGGGGGTACCGGAGGTTTGTGCGATCAAGGATACATTGCTGCTTTGCGGTGTTGGACTTGCTGGTGTTGGACCTGCTGGTGCTAGACTGGCTAGACTTCATCACGATCTTGAGAATGGCAAGTGTACGACTACATCATCTACAAGTTCAAACTCGTTAACAATGCTTTGTTGTTCTTCAAAGGTATGCTCTCTATGGATATATATCCACCTGTTGATTGTATATAGGTAGATAGATCTTGGTGCTTTTATGTTCACCTCGTAGGAAATTTTTTGTTTTCTATGTTGCGAACCCAACAGTGGTATCAAAGCCTGATCTATGCATTTATGCTTTGCACGGGTAGAACACATATGAGTATGTGGGTGTTGATGATCATTTTATTGCATCTTCTACGTATTTTGGATATTGGTGGCATAGTGGGATGAAGCGGCCCGGACTAACTTTACATGTCCTTGCACATGAAATCTATTCCACGCTTGACATGCATCTAGTTTTGCATAAGTGGCTAGCGAGTGTTTGTTTCTCCTACTATAGTCAATATCTGATTTACAACGAGTTGCTAATAATTTGATTATCATCGTTGTGGTTCCATGTTCGTAGGTATGAACGGTTCTATCTTCAAAAGCCCTAAGCCACGTAAAACTTGCAATTGATAAATTAGAGGCGTCTAGTTAAGATTGTTGTTGGGAAATTGTTATAATATGGTAATGTTATAATTTGTAGTATGGATTGATACTCTTGGAAATTATAACATAACAAAGTGTAAGTTCCATAGACCTTGGCCTTACACATATAGGAATGATGAAGATCATACCATGATGCACAAGATAGTGATCAAGTGCAGGAACCATATCATATCACTTTTTGCATATGATGTTTGTTTGCATCTTATACTGCTTGTTTAGCGTTTTAGTAGCATTATAAGATGATCCCTCATTTAGATATCAATATAAAAATGTGTTCTTTCTTAAGTATGCACCGTTTTATGTTTCGCCGCTTCAAGACATCACGTGATGATCGGGTGTACTTGAATCCATGTTCTTATAACGGGTGTAAGACAGTTTTACACACGTGAGTACTAAGGTTCTTACTTGGCGAGCCTAGCATGTACATACATGGCCTCTAAACACGGACCTAAAGTTTAAGCATGAGTCATATGGTAGATATGATGGCCATATAGATGCTCGCCTTTGAAGCTGGAGCGACTCACGTGATGATCGGACTTGGTGTAGTGGATTTGGTTCATGTAATCACCAAAACAACTCTAGGGATGTTGGTCTTGAGTGGGAGTTCATTTGTAATTTGGATTAGTCGAACTCAATTTATCATAAACTAAAATCAAAGTGAATGTGTATAATTTGTTGTAGTCATTTGCATCTGTTTACTACCTTGTGCTTAGTCTTAATTGAGATAATAGAACTATAGAATTCTCGATATCTATTTACGAACTGGTATTGTATTGTTTTGAATGTCAATTTAAAGTTTAGAAGTCCTATTGCAAAATTTTAGCAAACTCTATTTACTCCATGAAGTTTAATAAGTAGTATTAAACCAAGAGTAACAATTCCAGTGTTAGTATCTGAAGTATCATGTTTGCCTCCATGATTCTTGATATTCAAATATTGTTTTAATATCGGTGTTATCTAGGAGCTGAAAGGATTGTTTCAGAAACTGTCATGTGTGGAAGATATTGTGATATCTGAAACAATGTTTATGGTTGCAATATGATAGAGTATAATTTGGCAAAATACATGTTCTCTTGTATGAGAATTTGCGAAGGTTGGAGACGCTAGACGTCCTAATCTCCCAAAAATGTTTTGGGGACTAACATTATACTCACGATTCGTCCTTATATGTTATAGTAGCTTGATCATGAAAGTTTTCATGATAAGGATGAATAGAAGATGTAGGTAAAATGTTTACTACACTAAAAGATTACTAAAGAATGGATTTTGAAAGAACACCAAACATTTGATGATGGTGATCCACTTCAAAGTGCAAGTCCAAAGGTATTAGTATTTCACTATACATGCTTTGGACTATGTGTCATATGTATGGCGCCACTGTTGATGTTGATAGATTCTTTTAAAAGGAAAAGTAAATGCTGAAAGAGAATCTATAAAATATTTGGCAGAAAGGAAAAGACTGGAAATGTCTAGCTAAGATATATAGATGATATACATGCTATGGTTGTATTCTTTTATTGTTAAACAATGTGGTTCTTGGGTATTGGATACCGAATTGGTTGGTATGAAATGTCATACAGAACAACGCAATTCATGAACTATAATGTCCCAAGTAACTAGCAAGAGAATATGTGATGATGTTCATCGAAAACCAGTGTCATTGCATGTGTGGTCTTTTCAAAATCCACCTATAGATCCACCAGTGTCATTGCATGTGTGTTCTTTTTACTAACAACAACCAGAGTCAGTGCATGTGTGTCCATTTCACATACCACGTATGTATCCACTAGTGTCATTGCATGTGTGTTCTTTTCACAATCCACCTATGGATCCACCAGTGCATTGCATGTGTGCTCTTTTTACTAACAACAACCAGAATCATTGCATGTGTTCTCTTCAGATACCACACATAGATCCACCAGTGTCATTGCATGTGTGTTGTTTTTACTAACAACAACCAGAGTCATTGAAATGTGTATTCTCTTCAGAGACCACACATGGATTCACCAGTGTCATTGCATGTGTGTTCTTTTTACTAACAACAACCAGTGTCTTTGCATCTGTGTTCTCTTCAGAGACTAGACATGGATCCACCAGTGTCATTGCATGTGTGTTCTCTTTAGAGACCACACATGGATCCACTAGTGTCATTGCATGTGTGTTCTTTTTACTAACAACAACTAGAGTCATTGCATGTGTGTTCTTTTCACATAGCACATATGGATCCACCAGTGTCATTGCATGTGTGCTCTGTTCACAATGCACCTATAAATCCACCAGAGTCATAGAAATGTGTGTTCTCTTCAGAGGCCACACATGGATCCACCAGTGTCATTGCATATGTGTTCTCTTTAGAGAACACACATGGATCCACTAGTGTCATTGCATGTGTGTTCTTTTTACTAACAACAACTAGAGTAATTGCATGTGAGTTCTTTTGACATACCACATATGGATCCACCAGTGTCATTGCATGTGTGCTCTTTTCACAATCCACCTATGGATCCACCAGTGTCATTGCATGTGTGTTCTTTTTTACTAACAACAACCAGACTCATTGCATGTGTGTTCTCTTCAGAGACCACACATGGATCCACCAGTGTCATTGCATGTGTGTTCTTTTTACTAACAACAACCAGAGTCATTGAAATGTGTGTTCTCATCACAGACCACACATGGATCCACCAGTGTCATTGCATGTGTGTTCTTTTTACTAACAACAACTAGAGTCATTGAAATGTGTGTTCTCTTCAGAGACCACACATGTATCCACCAGTGTCATTGCATGTGTGTTCGTTTTACTAACAACAACTAGAGTCATTGCATGTGTGTTCTTTTCAGATACCACATATGGGTCCACCAGTGCCATTGCATGTGTGCTCTTTTCACAATCCACCTATGGATCCACCAGTGTCATTGCATGTCTGTTCTTTTCACATAGCACATATGGATCCACAAGTGTCATCGAAATGTGTGTTCTCTTCAGAGAGCACACATGGATCCACCAGTGTCATTGCATGTGTGTTGTTTTTACTAACAACAACTAGAGTCATTGCATGTGTCTTCTTTTCACATACCAAATATGGATCCACCAGTGTCATTGCATGTGTGCTCTTTTCACAATCCACCTATGGATCCACCAGTGTCATTGCATGTGTGTTCTTTTTACTAACAACAACCAGAGTCATTGCATGTGTGTTCAATTCACATACCACGTATATATCCACTAGTGTCATTGCATGTGTGTTCTTTTCACAATCCACCTATGGATCCACCTGTGTCATTGCATGTGTGCTCTTTTTACTAACAACAACCAGAGTCATTGCATGTGTGTTCTCTTTAGAGACCACACATGGATCCACTAGTGTCATTGCATGTGTGTTCTTTTTACCAACAACAACCAGAGTCATTGAAATGTGTGTTCTCTTTAGAGACCACACATGGATCCACTAGTGTCATTGCATGTGTGTCATCTTTAGAGACCACACATGGATCCACCGATGTCATTGCATGTGTGTTCTTTTTACTAACAACAACTGGAGTCATTGCATGTGTCTTCTTTTCACATAGCACATATGGATCCACCAGTGTCATTGCATGTGTGCTCTTTTCACAATCCACCTATGGATCCACCAGATTCATTTCATGTGTGTTCTTTTCACATACCACATATATATCCAGCAGTGTCACTGAAATGTGTGTTCTCTTCAGAGACCACACATGGATCCACCAGGGTCATTGCATGTGTGTTCTTTTTACTAACAACAACTAGAGTTATTGCATATGTGTTCTTTTCACATACCACATATGGATCCACCAGTGTCATTGCATGTGTGTTCTTTTTACTAACAACAACCAGAGTCAATGAACTGTGTGTTCTCTTCAGAGACCACACATGGATCCACCAGTGTCATTGCATGTGTGTTCTTTTTACTAACAACAACCAGAGTCATTGCATGTGTGTTTTTTCACATACCACATATGGATACACCATTATCATTGAAATGTGTGTTCTCTTTAGAGACCACACATGGATCCACCAGTGTCATTGAGTGTGTGCTCTTTTTACTAACAACAACCAGAGTCTTTGCATGTGTGTTCTCTTCGGAAACCACACATGGATCCACGAGTGTCATTGCATGTGTGTTCTTTTTACTAACAACAACTGGAGTCATTGCATATGTGTTCTTTTCACATACCACATATGGATCCACTAGTCTCATTGCATGTGTGTTCTTTTCACAATCCACCTATGGATCTACTAGTGTCATTGCATGTGTGCTCTTTTTACTAACAAGAACCAGAGTCTTTGCATGTGTGTTCTCTTCAGAGACCACACATGGATCCACCAGTGTCATTGCATGTGTGTTCTTTTGACTAACAACAACCAGAGTCATTCAAATGTGTGTTCTCTTTAGAGACCACACATGGATCCACCAGTGTCATTGCATGTGTGGTCTTTTTACTAACAACAACTAGAGTCATTTCATGTGTGTTCTTTTCGCATACCACATATGGATCCACCAGTGTCATTGAAATGTGTGTTCTCTTCAGAGACCACACATGGATCCACTAGTGTCATTGCATGTGTGTTCTTTTTACTAACAACAACTAGAGTCATTGCATGTGTTTTCTTTTCACATACCACATGTGGATCCACCAGTGTCATTGCATGTGTGCTCTTTTCACAATCCACCTATCGATCCACCATTGTCATTGCATGTGTGTTCCTTTTACTAACAACAACCAGAGTCATTGCATGTGTGTTCTTTTCACATACCGCATATGGATCCACCAGTGTCATTGCATGTGTGTTATTTTCACAATCCTGCTATGGATCCACCAGTGTCATTGCATGTGTACTATTTTTACTAACAACAGCCAGAGTCATTGCATGTGTGTTCTCTTCAGAGACCACACATGGATCCACCAGTGTCATTGCATGTGTGTTCTCTTCAGAGACCACATATGGATCCACCAGTGTCATTGCATGTGTGTTCTTTTTACTAATAACAATCAGAGTCATTGAAATGTGTGCTCTTTTCACAATCCACACATGGATCCACCAGTGTCATCGCATGTCTGTTCTTTTTTACTAACAACAACCAGAGTCATTGCATGTGTGTTCTTTTCACATACCACGTATGGATCCACCACTGTCATTGCATGTGTGTTCTTTTCACAATCCACCTATGGATCCACTAGTGTCATTGCATGTGTGCTCTTTTTACTAACAACAGCCAGAGTCATTGCATGTGTGTTCTCTTCGGAGACCACACATGGACCCACCAGTGTCATTGCATGTGTGTTCTTTTTACTAACAACAACTAGAGTCATTGAAATGTGTGTTCTCTGAAGAGACCACACATGGATCCACCAGTGTCATTGCATGTGATTTCTTTTTACTAACAACAACTAGAGACATGTGTGTTCTTTTCACATACCACATATGGATCCACCAGTGTCATTGCATGTGTGCTCTTTTCACAATCCACATATGGATCCACCAGTGTCATTGCATGTGTGTTCTTTTTACTAACAACAACAAGAGTCAGTGCATGTGTGTTCTTTTTACTAACAACAACAAGAGTCAGTGCATGTGTGTCCATTTCACATACCACGTATCCACTAGTGTCATTGCATGTGTGTTCTTTTCACAATCCACCTATGGATCCACCAGTGCATTGCATGTGTGCTCTTCTTACTAACAACAACCAGAATCATTGCATGTGTGTTCTCTTCATATACAACACATAGATCCACCAGTGTCATTGCATGTGTGTTGTTTTTACTAACAACAACCAGAGTCATTGAAATGTGTGATTTCTTCAGAGACCACACATGGATCCACCAATGTCATTTTATGTGTGTTCTTTTTACTAACAACAACCGGTGTCTTTGCATCTATGTTCTCTTCAGAGACCACACATGGATCCACCAGTGTCATTGCATGTGTGTTCTTTTTACTAACAACAACTGGAGTCATTGCATGTGTGTTCTTTTCACATAGCACATATGGATCCACCAGTGTCATTGCATGTGTGCTCTTTTCACAATGCGCCTATAGATCCACCAGAGTCATTGAAATGTGTGTTCTCTTCAGAGGCCACACATGGATCCACCAGTGTCATTGCATATGTGTTCTCTTTAGAGACCACACATGGATCCACCAGTGTCATTGCATGTGTATTCTTTTTACTAACAACGACTAGAGTAATTGCATGTGAGTTCTTTTGACATACCACATATGGATCCACCAGTGTCATTGCATGTGTGCTCTTTTCACAATCCACCTATGGATCCACCAGTGTCATTGCATGTGTGGTCTTTTTTACTAACAACAACCAGAGTCATTGCATATGTGTTCTCTTCAGAGACCACACATGGATCCACCAGTGTCATTGCATGTGTGTTCTTTTTACTAACAACAACCAGAGTCATTGAAATGTGTGTTCTCTTCAGAGACCACACATGGATCCACCAGTGTCATTGCATGTGTGTTCTTTTTACTAACAACAACTAGAATCATTGAAATGTGTGTTCTCTTCAGAGACCACACATGGATCCACCAGTGTCATTGCATGTGTGTTCGTTTTACTAACAACAACTAGAGTCATTGCATGTGTGTTCTCTGACATACCACATATGGATCCACCAGTGTCATTGCATGTGTGCTCTTTTCACAATCCACCTATGGATCCACCAGTGTCATTGCATGTGTGTTATTTTCACATAGCACATATGGATCCACAAGTGTCATCGAAATGTGTGTTCTTTTCAGAGAGCACACATGGATCCACCAGTGTCATTGCATGTGTTTTCTTTTTACTAACAACAACTGGAGTCATTGCATCTGTGTTCTTTTCACATACCAAATATGGATCCACCAGTGTCATTGCATGTGTGCTCTTTTCACAATCCACCTATGGATCCACCAGTGTCATTGGATGTGTGTTCTTTTTACTAACAACAACCAGAGTCATTGCATGTGTGTTCAATTCACATACCACGTATGTATCCACTAGTGTCATTGCATGTGTGTTCTTTTCACAATCCACCTATGGATCCACCTGTGTCATTGCATGTGTGCTCTTTTTACTAACAACAACCAGAGTCATTGCATGTGTGTTCTCTTCAGAGACCACACATGGATCCACTAGTGTCATTGCATGTGTGTTCTTTTTACAAAAAACAACCAGAGTCAATTAAATGTGTGTTCTCTTTAGATACCACACATGGATCCACTAGTGTCATTGCATGTGTCTCGTCTTTAGAGACCACACATGGATCCACCAGTGTCATTGCATGTGTGTTCTTTTTACTAACAACAACTGGAGTCATTGCATGTGTCTTCTTTTCGCATAGCACATATGGATCCACCAGTGTCATTGCATGTGTGCTCTTTTCACAATCCACCTATGGATCCACCAGATTCATTTCATGTGTGTTCTTTTCACATACCACATATATATCCAGCAGTGTCACTGAAATGTGTGTTCTCTTCAGAGACCACACATGGATCCACCAGTGTCATTACATGTGTGTTCTTTTTACTAACAACAACTAGAGTTATTGCATATGTGTTCTTTTCACATACCACATATGGATCCACCAGTGTCATTGCATGTGTGTTCTTTTTACTAACAACAACAAGAGTCATTGAACTGTGTGTTCTCTTCAGAGACCACACATGGATCCACCAGTGTCATTGCATGAGTGTTCTTTTTACTAACAACAACCAGAGTCATTGCATGTGTGTTTTTTCACATAACACATATGGATACACCATTATCACTGAAATGTGTGTTCTCTTCAGAGACCACACATGGATCCACCAGTGTCATTGCATGTGTGCTCTTTTTACTAACAACAACCAGAGTCTTTGCATGTGTGTTCTCTTCAGAAACCACACATGGATCCACCAGTGTCATTGCATGTGTGTTCTTTTTACTAACAACAACTGGAGTCATTGCATGTGTGTTCTTTTCACATACCACATATGGATCCACTAGTCTCATTGCATGTGTGTTCTTTTCACAATCCACCTATGGATCCACTAGTGTCATTGCATGTGTGCTCTTTTTACTAACAAGAACCAGCGTCATTGCACGTGTGTTCTCTTCAGAGACCACACATGGATCCACCAGTGTCATTGCATGTGTGTTCTTTTGACTAACAACAACCAGAGTCATTCAAATGTGTGTTCTCTTTAGAGACCACACATGGATCCACTAGTGTCATTGCATGTGTGGTCTTTTTACTAACAACAACTCGAGTCATTTCATGTGTGTTCTTTTTGCATACCACATATGGATCCACCAGTGTCATTGAAATGTGTGTTCTCTTCAGAGACCACACATGGATCCACTAGTGTCATTGCATGTGTGTTCTTTTACTAACAACAACTGGAGTCATTGCATGTGTTTTCTTTTCACATACCACATATGGATCCACCAGTGTCATTGCATGTGTGCTCTTTTCACAATCCACCTATGGATCCACCATTGTCATTGCATGTGTGTTCCTTTTACTAACAACAACCAGAGTCATTGCATGTGTGTTCTTTTCACATACCACATATGGATCCACTAGTGTCATTGCATGTGTGTTATTTTCACAATCCTGCTATGGATCCACCAGTGTCATTGCATGTGTGCTATTTTTACTAACAGCCAGAGTCATTGCATGTGTGTTCTCTTCAGAGACCACACATGGATCCACCAGTGTCATTGCATGTGTGTTCTCTTCAGAGACCACATATGGATCCACCAGTGTCATTGCATGTGTGTTCTTTTTACTAACAACAATCAGAGTCATTGAAATGTGTGCTCTTTTCACAATCCACACATGGATCCACCAGTGTCATCGCAGGTGTGTTCTTTTTTACTAACAACAACCATAGTCATTGCATGTGTGTTCTTTTCACATACCACATATGGATCCCCCACTTTCATTGCATGTGTTTTCTTTTCACAAACCACCTATGGATCCACCAGTGTCATTGCATGTGTGCTCTTTTTTACTAACAACAGCCAGAGTCATTGCATGTGTGTTCTCTTCAGAGACCACACATGGATCCACCAGTGTCATTGCATGTGTGTTCTTTTTACTAATAACAACTAGAGTCATTGAAATGTGTGTTCTCTTAAGAGACCACACATGGATCCACCAGTGTCATTGCATGTTTGTTATTTTTACTAACAACAACTAGAGTCATTGCATGTGTGTTCTTTTCACATACCACATATGGATCCACCAGTGTCATTGCATGTGTGCTCTTTTCACAATCCACATATGGATCCACCAGTGTCATTGCATGTGTGTTCTTTTTACTAACAAGAACCAGAGTCAGTGCATGTGTGTCCATTTCACATACCAGTATGTATCCACTAGTGTCATTGCATGTGTGTTCTTTTCACTATCCACCTACGGATCCACCAGTGCATTGCATGTGTGCTGTTTTTACTAACAACAACCAGAGTCTTTGCATGTGTGTTCTTTTCAGAAACCACACATGGATCCACCAGTGTCATTGCATGTGTGTTCTTTTTACTAACAACAACTGGAGTCATTGCATGTGTGTTCTTTTCACATAACACATATGGATCGACTAGTCTCATTGCATGTGTGTTCTTTTCACAATCCACCTATGGATCCACCAGTGTCATTGCATGTGTGCTCTTTTTACTAACAACAGCCAGAGTCATTACATGTGTGTTCTCTTTAGAGACCACACATGGATCCACTAGTGTCATTGCATGTGTGTTCTTTTTACTAACAACAACCAGAGTCATTGAAATGTGTGTTCTCTTTAGAGACCACACATGGATCCACTAGTGTCATTGCATGTGTGTCCTCTTTAGAGACCACACATGGATCCACCAGTGTCATTGGATGTGTGTTATTTTTACTAACAACAACTGGAGTCATTGCATGTGTCTTCTTTTCACATAGCACATATGGATCCACCAGTGTCATTGCATGTGTGTTATTTTCACAATCATGCTATGGATCCACCAGTGTCATTGCATGTGTGCTCTTTTTACTAACAACAGCCAGAGTCATTGCATGTGTGTTCTCTTCAGAGACCACACATGGATCCACCAGTGTCATTGCATGTGTGTTCTTTTTACTAACAACAAATGGATTCATTTCATTACTATTCTTTTCACATACCACATATGGATCCACCAGTGTCATTGAAATGCGTGTTATTCTCATTAACCACAACTAGTTTCGTTGGATGTGTGTTCTCTTCAGAGACCACATATTTATCCACCAGTTTCATTGAAATGTGTATTATTTTCAACTACAACCATTGGCCACAAACAATCGGGACGCAGAGCTAACCAGCAACCACTCTGGGCTTCTAGAAGACCCGATCCCCGATTGTTAGGCGTCATTGGATCGGGGTGCGTGGACGATAAGGATGTCGTTCACGAGGGCGATCCGCGAGAAGTCTGTTCTGCGAACAGACTGGCAGTGGCAACGACGCTGGGCCTACGTCCTTGCCCTTATCCCCTTAACCTCGAGGCCGAAGATCAGATCGTGTTCCTTCATCACCATGGAGAGGGAGAGACCCAAACTCAGCTTGCACGAGGCTCCGATGTTCGCCCACTACGACATACTCGCGCCGCCGTTCGCGAGGCTTCCAGACAGCTTCGAGCTCAGCTACGCCGGGGTTCCTATCGCGTCGCTCTTGTACGACAACGCGTTGGCGAGGCAGATTGAGGACCGCCGCCGCCAGCTGTCAGAGCAGAAGAGGGCAATGGCGCGGTACTCACGCACGAGCGTGTATTTGCGGAAGTTGTTCAAGAAGGAGCGGGGTGTGTTGATTGAGCTATGCGGAACCCACCGGCGGGAGATCCACCCGGATCTGTGCAACCCCAAAGGGAGGCAGCGCTTCTGGGCAGTGCCTGGGCGTACGACCTCCACCATTATCGATGCAGCACGCCGTGAAGAATCCATGAGGAGGAGGAACGCTGCTGGGAATGTCGGCATCGATTCCGACGCGGAGGAGGCTAGCGACGACGCGGACAACATTGTCAATGATAGATACTATGGGAGCGTCATAGTCGATTAGGGCCACTTAAGCATAAATTAAATCTATGTATGATATCTTAATGTGCTCTTTGGATCTGGGTCACTTGAGTCATGGTCGATTATCGTCATAATCTATATATGTTGGCCATGTTTTAGTTGTCTTTGTCTTTGAAACTAGTCGATCTAAACTCGTCCGATCCTGAAAATAAAGTTCACGCCTTCCTGGCATATCTGATGGGACAATACGCTGACTCTGCTCCCAGCACTTGATGGCACAACCATAATGTGGAGTGCGCCAGAGGAGAAGGGATCAAGCGTGTTGTAATAGTGTACTACTCATGTCTAGATATAACTGACTTAGTTTTTTTTAGATATTTAATAAATGTGTCTATACCCAAAATGTGTCTAGATACATGTTTTAGGTTTCTCTGTCTTTCAAACTAATCAAAAGTCGTCAAATTCTGAACCAACAAAGTCATTGCGTTCACATCTGATGGGACAATACGCTGACTCTGCCACTTGATGGAACAGCCATAATTCTAGAGTGCGCCAAGGGAGATGGGAATGCAAGGGAGATGGGAACTAGTAGCCGCGTCCAAACGCAGGTAAAAAATTAATGTTATAATATTTAAAAAATTGTAATCTGGTCCACATGACCCCATCACAGACACGTTGCACGTGCCAGATATAAATAAAGACGAGGCGGCTAGTTTAGTTTCAATGATATAATTCAACATACGACATTACTATGCCCACATCTTTCTGCTCCTCTTATTAGTCTCCTAGCCCACGCTGCATTAAGCATGAGTTGATGAGGATAAAAAAATGATAAAATGGCAAATAAAACAATTTTTAAGCTTACCTTTCATCCAGAGAATCGTAGAAAGATGAAATTGGCAGGCAGTTAGCCGAAAGATCCTCAAGAACATCCTCAATCACACCTGCAACCTCTTCATATTCTAATACACCTCCATTATTTGCCCTTTCATCCCCGTTCCTCTTACACTTTTGTTTCTTTTCACACCCTTTTCTCGCTGGCACCTCCACTTCTTCATAAATTGGCTGCTTATGTACGTTTTCCTCCGAGTGTGCATTACCGTCTTCACGCTGCTCTTCCTCCAGTTCTGGCTGAGAAGTCTCATTTTCTGCCATCAAGGTGTGAACAGGGACAATATCATGTGTAACTGGGTTTTTGCACAACCTCTTGATATGGCCGAATCCGCCACAACGTTTTCATTTCCTTTTCATAGCTCCCAGCCTTGAACCTTTATCGGTGGAGGCTTCGATTCTTAGCTTTCTAGGCCTCCTAGGTGGCCTCCTAAGAACTGGTGGTTGAAGTTTGAACCCTGGATCGACAATCTCCCAATCATTTTCATCGGCCGTAGGTGGTATGTTTTCTGCATAAGTTGCAGCAAACTTGTCCATGGAGAAATAGTTGTCGACATAGTTCTCTATTTCAGCTCGGCTACCTCTAAGCTTTAAGATGAAGTAAATTGCATGGTGAGATGGCAGACCAGTAATCTGCCATTGCCTGCATGAACAAGTCTTGTTTCCAATGTCTACAGTGTACCTCCGTTCACTTCCACGCTTGTATTTTGCATAAACCTCAGCCAATGTTCTGGAACTTTTGACCATCCTCATCTTTATCGTTCTCATTGCCCTGGTTCTTGCATTCAGTAACATAACCACCTTTGGAACTATTTTATGGCCTAAAATAATTCTTGCACAAATTCTTTGCCTTAAATCTATCTTCACCATTATGCACTGTCTTATTGCATCCAACAAAATAACAATTCCAAGTGTCTTCATGCCTGAAATCTTATCATTAAAACTCTCTGCCAAATTATTGCAAACAAAATCCACCTTGCTTAACTCACCAAACTTGCTTCTGGCCCATAGCTTGGTGTGATGTTCTTCAAGGTATTTTTTACCTTTGGCACTACATAAATCCACCTTGGTATTTTTTTACCACCACACATTTCAATGTCTCCACGCTCGCTTGACAAAGCATCATGCTCAAGGACAAGCTGTACAGACGTCCTGCGGTTACCAACACATATCCTTGCCATCACCACGGGACCAGAAACGCTAATTGGGGTATATAGAAAAGGAATCACAGTTCTTACCCTTCAATGTGGACGCACGGCACCTTCTCCGGGCTCCATACCTCCAAAGCTCTGCACCCCGCTTCCTCTCCCCCTGTTTCGTTGTCCTCTGTGCTCTCCAGACTTGAAGGAGATTTAGTGCTCTCTAGCCGCGCAGGACCCATATCCGTGCTCTCAATCCTTGTAGGATCCATCTCCGAGTGGGATCCGGATCACCAGCGTCGTTGGGCCCCTAACCCAACGGCGGACTCTCGGTTTTCATTTCTAGACGTGCCTGGGCGGTGGACGGCAGCAAGGAGACAGGGCGGGGAGGGGAGGGGAGGGGACGTGAGGGGATGTCAGGGAGGGGAGGGCGGGAGGACGACATCCCAAGGGGATGACGAGAGCGGTGCACGACTGAGCGGAGTGGCGGCGGCAGGAGCAGAGGAGCGGAGCGGAGCTGGTTACGACAAAGCATGGAAAATTGCACAATAATGTGTTGGTGGGTGGCACCAGCCCTTGAACCTGGGACGCACGCCATCGAAGGTGGAGGAGGAATGCCCGCCACTCAGAAAACATGCCACCTGTCAGCGCACTATGCACGGTAGCACTTCATGGAATTTTTTAGCAGGTCCCACATGTCAGTCTGTTTGATCAAAACTTGCATGCAGTGCATGGCTGGTTCACGCGCTAGTTCCAAAAAAAGCCCGTTGATCCAAACTTGAAGTGGCAGTTCCGCTTCTTCTCCCTCGTCTCCTCGTCTCCTCGCAATGGCAGTTCCGCTTCGTCTCCCTCGTCTGTTATCCTCTTCTTCTTTCTTCCTGGAACAAAACATTCCCGCACGTAAGCCATGGTCAGTAGCCGGATGAAGAGGATCTGGTCCGATCTCCCGTCCGACCCACTTTGCAAGATCGCCGACTACTTTCTGGAGAAAGAGGAGTATGTCGACACCTATGCTGCTTGTCGAGAAGTCTGCACCAATTGGCGCTGCACTTTAAAGGTGCCCAAATTCCATCTCAATAACTGTATCATGATAGATCACATACTTCCAGACGTTGGCGACTTCACCTTCCTCAACCTCGCCACTGGCCGTTTCTTCAGGACAAATCTAGACGTCCATCGCAGGTTCACATTCACATCCGATATTTATTGGTATTTTCCATTGTAAACATCTTAGTGCTTCGGTGTTTGTCATGGTGTCATCGTGCTTGCTCAAAGGGTGGAGCCGTACTAGATTCGTCTTTTGAACCCAATCACTCATAAGTCTAACACTGAGTTTTAAGCACACATACCATCTGATCTTCTGCATTCTGTCAACGTGACGAAGTCCCCGACGATGGTGTTCGTTTGCACTGATTATCCAGATCATATTGCATGGGCCGATGAGAGCACCCCAACGGGGCAAATCAATGAATCATTTAGAGAAGGATTGTATTCGCCACCTCCTGCTATTCTTCTAGACTACATGACGGCATTCCGAGGGGAAGTATATGCATTACTTGAGAATGGAGACATCTTGTCGACCAACATCTAGTTAGAGCAGCGCGCGAGCACTGTCACGATGGCCAAAATAATTTCGGCCCCAGTCTTTGAACAGGTACGTGAAACTTACAAATTTTACCTTTTGGAGTCAGATGGTGATCTTCTTCTTGTGTTGAACGGGGATTCCGCCAAAGGGCAACCGGTGTTGTATTGGGTGGACACGGAGAACCGCTCTCTCGAGGCCGTCGGTGACATTGGAAGTCTTGCCCTCTTTGTTGATTACAATCGGTCTATCTCCATTGACACCAGGTTACACCCCACAGTCAAACCCGGTTGCATATACTACAGGAATTATATCAGACTGTACGATCATGAGGTTCCAGCCTGGGAAGAGGAACCAACAATGACGTATGGCTTAAGTCTGGAACATACACCGATGCCTTACCCTCTGGACGAGATACTGGCAGCACATTGCAGATGGAGAGAGTTCTCTGAATATGTGTTGCAGCACGCGCGAGCTGACGACGACGAAATATATAGGGGAGAATGAATCCTATATTCATCCTAGGTTATTTGCTAGCATTTTCAGGTGTATTTTTTGAAGTAGAAATTTGTACTGTATTTATATTATTTCGATCAGCAGTATGCGTATTACTTTTCAGACAAAATTGCAATGTATTTAATTTTAGTACTTTCAGAATTCAAAGTATTTATTTTTAGTAGCTTCTATTAGAATTCTATGTGTTCAACATGGGCATCAGCTCAGCACCGAATTCAGGTTGTATTTAGTTTTAGTACTTTCAAAATTCAAAGTATTTATTTTTAGTAGCTTCTTTCAGAATTCTCTGTGTTCGACATGGGCATCAGCTCAGCACCGAATTCAGGTTCCACATGGAAAATTGCACAATAATGTGTTGGTAGGCGGCACCAGCCCTCAAACCTGGGATGCGCGCCGTCGAAGGTGGAGGAGGCGGGCCTGCTAGTCAGAAAACATGCCACGTCGGCATCCCCTATTTCTGATGCCCTTTAAAAAAATAAAACACGCCATGTCGACGGTACATGGTGGCATATAAATAATATCATATAAACATTAGCGCATAGTCGTCAACATTTCTAAAATGAAACCCGGTCATGTCTCCTACCTGTCCTGGTAAATTTCCCGATGAGGTGGATAGCACGACCGATCTTCTTAATACGTTCGCACTCTTATGCTGAGAAGGGAAATAAAGATTGAGCGCTTAATGCAATGAGTGTCGAATTATTACCCTCTAAGGAAATGGGAGATGGTTATTTTCACGCATGCCCGTAGTCCAAACCTACTGTCAGTCTTTCACTCCCCTTCTCCGACAAACCACAATTCACCTTGCGCAGCTCCTCCACACCGCACCAACTAGGGTAACATGGTCCCGCCTAAGTAGCCGCCGAAACTGGGGTATTTAGCCCCTCTAAGGCAGGCCATGAAGCTCTACTTCAACGCCGGTCTTCCATTGCCCTACCAGGCGGATGATTTCCCTAAATGTGCCGAATGCGGCTAGATGCGGCAAGCAGGGCCAAGAGAGCGATGTGGAGAAATCGCGTGGCGACATTACGGCATGCTCTAGGCAGTGGGAACAAGGTAAGTATCAAATCGTTCACGAGAGCATGTTACCGAGGGTACACACCCTCGAACAGGGTAGCGCCAAGGTCTAGGAACTCTCGCGTCCATGCTTCAGCGCGGACTACCTTACCACAGTGGGGGAGGCTGGGAGCACGCCTTCTGCAGCAAAGACCCTCCATCCTACGCACAGTCGGAGGCCATACCGTGGCGGCGACCAAGCGTCTACACTCAGCATGCTGGATTGTTCGACAGCCGGAGCCGGCGGCGGGCATCAACTCAGCCCTGGAATTCAGATTCGAGTTCACACGGACCTACGATCCCAACAAGGAGATGCCGAATTTCAGTTTTGAAGAAATCGTTGAGGCGGCGCGGATGGTCCAACTGAACCGGGACTGGCGCACGCAAATCGCTCGTGCATGAACGATGCAGATTTCTTGTAGTTTGCCAGGAAGGCAATAGATCAGTTTGGGTTAAATGATCAAAGAACTGATGTCCTCTCAAGGCAATTGGCCAGCCAGCATTTCTGGTGGAGATCTGTAGTTTCTTTAGTGTAGAATAGTTAAGTTCAGACTGAAAAATGGCTTTTGTAGATGAAATGCTGATGAATTGTTCTATAAACTAGTAGGAAGTTTAGCCCACTTTTGTGCAGGTATAAGACCCTTTTGTATGGAAGTACTACTGTTGTAAGCAAATACTATCAAGTGTCTATTTCCTTCAATTACTAGCCGTGGTTAAATCTAGTTAACTGGCATCTTTTTATCCCGGACTACAGATTTTGCGTCTGTTGTCTGTGTTGGAAACCATTTTTACAAATGTAGCTACCTTGTACTTGAAGAGGAGATGGACTACATTTTCCTGGCATCCATAGAATTGACATTGCTCATTGCTAGACCACCCTCTTTTCATGAGGTTGTCCTTGGTTATTCACAGAAATTATAAAGCACGGTGTTCAACTACATCGATTCAAACTATTACACACACTTCATCAAATTCATTACCCACACATACTACATCGATTCAAACTACTACACACACATACTACTTCAAACTATTACACACACGTACTACATCGATTCAAACTATTACACATTTTTAGTCGATGCTAACTTCCTGCTACGCTCTCCATACTACAAATTCATTAGCCACACATACCACGGCAATTCACTAGAGCTATGTCTTCACTCGAGGGAAATCAGAACCACCAGCTCATCCAAGTCCGGTTCCCCCACCAAAACTGTGTGCACCGTCGCGAAATGGTGGTGGTCCTGTGCCATCAATCCTTCCAGGCCAACACTGCAGGCGACGAGGACGCTTTCTGGCAGCCTCTTCAGGGCCCTGAATGCCATGTACCGATTCCAGAACCTCCTCCAGGTGGATGATGACCGGGTGCTTCCAGCAAAGTTGTCGCCCTGCCCTGCTTGGAATATGCACCTCATACATCTTAGGAACAGCGTCAGGATCTTTCAGCCACACCTTTACCTCGATGACCCATCTGTCACTTGGTGGCACGATTTCCACCAGCTCGCCACCAAGGCTACTGACGACCTGCTTGAGGGCCTCCGGCTCTCAAGCATCCAATGGGACGCCGTCAAAGCCGAGTTTGGAGAAGAACCGTCCCACCCATAGGCGCGATGCCAACGCATGAAGCTCATTTTCTCCTCGTAGCACTCGAAAGAACGGGAAGAATGCAGAACGCAATCGGTGTCTGAGCTGTGCTCGAACCAGATGAAAAAATCGAATGGCGGCGCGCATACCTCAATCTTGACCTCATTTCGTATGATCCAAAAATGAGACCTAAAAGCCGACAGCAACTCTGTCGGCGACACGACGAGACAGACGCCCAGCATAGTGGCTATGAGAGCATGGTCGTCGAACTGCTGTGCCAGGGCTACCATTCCTGGGATGCGCGGTAGCACGCAACTTCCTGAGGCCGGTCGCCGGCCTGGATCGCCCGACGGGACGCGCTCTGTCGTGCGAGAAGGACTAGCCAGAGGCGAGATATTAGTCTGGGGACGTGAAGCTCTGATACGGCGGACGATGTGATGGTGATGGCTGCGAGCTTCGATTAGAAGCGTGGGAGGTTGACCGGACATGGCGGGGACGCAAATTAGAGCAAGTGCGAGCTCCGATCTGAGACGAGCAGCTGGAGTTGAGCAAATGTTATGGGGAGGGGAGCAGGGGAGAAGACCAGAGCAGAGCAAAGAAATAGATCTGGTCCACTCAGGGATCTGGTCCACGCAGGGGTAAGCTAGTCCACGACCGCAAAAGATAACGGGGAATACTGACATGGTAGGCCATGGAGAGTTGACCTAACGGCGGTATTTGAGTTCAACTGTTTTTCATCTGGTTCAAACAATCGTTTGGCCGTTAGATTTGTATTCACCCCCATTTGGCCCTTCTGGACAATTGGTGATTCTACTATGGCCCCTCCGTGCGATTGATGCAAGTCGGGTACCGCGGTGCACTCACCCGGGAAGTTTGGTACCGCAAACGAACATTCCCCTCGTCAAGACCTTCTGCTCCTCGTTGGGTTCGACACTCTTATCATCGAAAATACTGCGATACACCCCCTATACTTGTGGGTCATCAAATAACAATTGTTCTCCAGGGCTGGATTATCCGCCCCTGGCTGGGCTGGATTATCCGGCCTAGAAAAACCAAACTTGTTGCCTTTTGACCCATAATGATGCATTGTATAATTGCTTCGTGGTTGCTTCTCTATTGTTTTTAGCATTGTTTCCTGGACTTTTGGGTGCTTATCTTTTTCTACCTCCCTTACTCAATTCACAAGTGGTTCTCATGGTCCGGCGAAGACCTACAAGGGCCGTCCTTGTGCTCGGTATTCACGTTCCAATGAAAACGGAAGTTTTACTAACGAGGTGGAAGTGAGGAGACATAAAAGGGAGACTGCAAGGATGGCTGAACAAGCAAAGAGGGACAAGAGGGCTCGGACTAGTGCAAAGAGGAATGACAAGGAACCAAGGGTCAACTACAAGAAGATGAACATTGTTGAGTATTCCACCCTCTAGCAATGTGATTGCTTTGAGGATACCGCTAATGATGCAGAACTTGATGACCCCAACTTTTGTTGTGCCCCCTCGGAAATTCATCTATGAGGACATCTACTATAGCTAGAATATTCGCCCCATGCGCCCTCTGGACCTGACCGCCACAAAGATTGCTCGCCCGCCCCTTTCATGGCCATGATATTTCCTATGGATATTGCATATGTAGCCCTAATCGTCCCATCAAGGACACTTTATTCACATCATGCTATGGTACCAACGGTGTGGTTGGAAAGGTTGAAGGTTTGCTTCCACTCTACTCTCAGTTGGTTCTCATGTTCCATGATTGCATCATTCTGAGAGGTAACAATGATAGCATTCTTGGTCATCTGGTTAATCTTCTTGGCTTTACATATAAATGTGCCAATAGTGAAGATCCCTCTGCTAGTTACACCCTAGATGTTATGGACTTCATTTATCAGGATATGGATAATGCTTTGTAAAACCAGCACAATATTCCTTATGCTCCTTTCATTACAATACTCATCAAGGACAAGCTCCGCAATGAGGATTTCAGTGGTCCACTTGATCGGGTTCACAAGGTCAAGAAGCCATATATCAAGAGAAAGCCAACCACCTCGTCTTTCGTAGAGTCTGATAGCCAGGCTAGTGGTTGCACTCATGGGAGGAGGCCCCTGTCTCGACTATTGCTCGGGAGGACAAGTAAATAAACTGGTTTTAGCACAACATTCTTTGCATGGGTGTGGATACACACAAGGGACAGTATGAGGCATATCGTCAGCACCATGACATGGCTTATACCCAGCAGCTCATCCTTCACCATGTCTCTGGGGCTCAAGGAAACCCCTTGCAACAATCCTCTCCTACGCCTTATGCTCAATGGAACACCGCATGCATCAACTATGGCGACATGGAGAGGCACTTGTTCTTTGCTACAGCGCGAGCGTCACCACCTGCCTCAGCTGATAATGATGATGATGAGGACGAAGAGGAGGAGTATGATGATGAGTACCTAGACGAGCACAAGGACGAGGATGAGTGATCTCCAAGGGTGTTAGCTTTGCTCTTTTCCCTTTTGGCATTTCGATGCCAAAGGGGGAGAAGTAGTTCTATTAGGATATCGAGGGGATTTGCATGGGTTGGGTACAAGCTTATTTGCTTTTTGAGCACTTCTCTTTCCTTGCTTGTACCCATTTTAGTGTTGAACTTTTATTTTCTATTTAGTTTGTATCGTGAGACTACGTTGTTTGTGTGTGAGACCATGGTTATTGGTCACGGATTTATCTATGGATTTATCACTATGGATATCTGGATATATCTAATCTTGAAGGGAATATGTCTGAGAGGCAATGATAAAGTGGTTATTATCTTATTCCTTGTTTATGATAATTGTTTATTTTGCATGCTATAATTGTATTAATTGGAAATGTTAATACATGTGTGTTTAATAAACAAATAAAGGGTTCCTAGTAATGCCTCTCTTATAAACTAGCTCGTTGATTAACAAGATGATCAAGGTTTCCTGATCATGGACATTGGATGTTGTTAATAACAAGGTCACAACATTGGCGAATGATGTGATGAACATTCATCCGAAGTATAGCATTACGATCAAAGTCATTGTGTTTAAATTTCTATAACATCATACGAAGTAATCTTAGTCCTTATACCATGAGATCATGGCAATCGCTAACACTAGAAGACTAACTTCATAACATCAAACGTCACACTGTAACAGGGTGGCTATAAAGGTGGGTTCAGATACTCCGAAGGTGTTATGTTGAGGCTCACGGATCAAGAGTGGGATTTGTGCATCCCGATGATGGATAGATATACTCTGGGCCCTCTCGGTTATATCACATTGAGATAGCTTGCAAGCAAGTGATGTGATCACTAGAATGTTATATCACGGGAACAAGAAAAGAGTGCATGTCGGTAACGAGATCGAACTAGGTATGGGGATACCGATGATCGATCTCGGACATGTAATGTATCACGAGACAAAGGGATTTAGTTATTACGTTAAAGATTCACATGGTCACTAGAGTCATCGTTGAATGTGTAGGAGTCAGTACAGATCTCCAGGTCTCGCTGCTGATTATTGATCGGAGAGGGGTCTTTATCATTTATGCATTATTCGCAAATCGTAGGGTGACACACTTAAGGGATGTCGACACCATTTGGAGCAAATAAGATACTAGAGAAATATTATGACAGCGCTGGAATTGTTTCGATGGACACTGGTATTGTTTCGGGTGAAATTGTTGAAATTGGTTCTGCATGTGATATCGAAACGTTGCAAGGGGTTTTATGTGAATGTTTTTTAATTAAAGTAATTAACAAACTCTGAATAAAATAAATAAAAGTGTTTTATTTAAAGAGAAAAATGCATTTAATTTAGTGGACATTAAATGCAAGTGAGTGGAGTTGAAATTTATGTGAGTGGGCTTAGTGGAAGCTCCACCCACATGAATGAGGGATAGGTGAGGGAACCCACTATGGCCGGCCAGCCATGGCCATGGGGCTGCGCCCCACACCCTATAAAAGGAGCCCCATGGCTCCTCTCCTCTTGCACCACCTCCGGGTGAAGGTTCTCTTCCCCCTCTAGCAATTCCCCATGGTCTCAGATTAGCGAGATATATGTTCCCGGTGGCTTTTTCTGGAAGGATTTGCTGCTTCCACAGCTTTGCTGGAGTGAGGACTCAGAGGTTATCGGGGTACCGGAGGTTTGTGCGATCAAGGATACATTGCTGCTTTGCGGTGTTGGACTTGCTGGTGTTGGACCTGCTGGTGCTAGACTGGCTAGACTTCATCACGATCTTGAGAATGGCAAGTGTACGACTACATCATCTACAAGTTCAAACTCGTTAACAATGCTTTGTTGTTCTTCAAAGGTATGCTCTCTATGGATATATATCCACCTGTTGATTGTATATAGGTAGATAGATCTTGGTGCTTTTATGTTCACCTCGTAGGAAATTTTTTGTTTTCTATGTTGCGAACCCAACAGTGGTATCAAAGCCTGATCTATGCATTTATGCTTTGCACGGGTAGAACACATATGAGTATGTGGGTGTTGATGATCATTTTATTGCATCTTCTACGTATTTTGGATATTGGTGGCATAGTGGGATGAAGCGGCCCGGACTAACTTTACATGTCCTTGCACATGAAATCTATTCCACGCTTGACATGCATCTAGTTTTGCATAAGTGGCTAGCGAGTGTTTGTTTCTCCTACTATAGTCAATATCTGATTTACAACGAGTTGCTAATAATTTGATTATCATCGTTGTGGTTCCATGTTCGTAGGTATGAACGGTTCTATCTTCAAAAGCCCTAAGCCACGTAAAACTTGCAATTGATAAATTAGAGGCGTCTAGTTAAGATTGTTGTTGGGAAATTGTTATAATATGGTAATGTTATAATTTGTAGTATGGATTGATACTCTTGGAAATTATAACATAACAAAGTGTAAGTTCCATAGACCTTGGCCTTACACATATAGGAATGATGAAGATCATACCATGATGCACAAGATAGTGATCAAGTGCAGGAACCATATCATATCACTTTTTGCATATGATGTTTGTTTGCATCTTATACTGCTTGTTTAGCGTTTTAGTAGCATTATAAGATGATCCCTCATTTAGATATCAATATAAAAATGTGTTCTTTCTTAAGTATGCACCGTTTTATGTTTCGCCGCTTCAAGACATCACGTGATGATCGGGTGTACTTGAATCCATGTTCTTATAACGGGTGTAAGACAGTTTTACACACGTGAGTACTAAGGTTCTTACTTGGCGAGCCTAGCATGTACATACATGGCCTCTAAACACGGACCTAAAGTTTAAGCATGAGTCATATGGTAGATATGATGGCCATATAGATGCTCGCCTTTGAAGCTGGAGCGACTCACGTGATGATCGGACTTGGTGTAGTGGATTTGGTTCATGTAATCACCAAAACAACTCTAGGGATGTTGGTCTTGAGTGGGAGTTCATTTGTAATTTGGATTAGTCGAACTCAATTTATCATAAACTAAAATCAAAGTGAATGTGTATAATTTGTTGTAGTCATTTGCATCTGTTTACTACCTTGTGCTTAGTCTTAATTGAGATAATAGAACTATAGAATTCTCGATATCTATTTACGAACTGGTATTGTATTGTTTTGAATGTCAATTTAAAGTTTAGAAGTCCTATTGCAAAATTTTAGCAAACTCTATTTACTCCATGAAGTTTAATAAGTAGTATTAAACCAAGAGTAACAATTCCAGTGTTAGTATCTGAAGTATCATGTTTGCCTCCATGATTCTTGATATTCAAATATTGTTTTAATATCGGTGTTATCTAGGAGCTGAAAGGATTGTTTCAGAAACTGTCATGTGTGGAAGATATTGTGATATCTGAAACAATGTTTATGGTTGCAATATGATAGAGTATAATTTGGCAAAATACATGTTCTCTTGTATGAGAATTTGCGAAGGTTGGAGACGCTAGACGTCCTAATCTCCCAAAAATGTTTTGGGGACTAACATTATACTCACGATTCGTCCTTATATGTTATAGTAGCTTGATCATGAAAGTTTTCATGATAAGGATGAATAGAAGATGTAGGTAAAATGTTTACTACACTAAAAGATTACTAAAGAATGGATTTTGAAAGAACACCAAACATTTGATGATGGTGATCCACTTCAAAGTGCAAGTCCAAAGGTATTAGTATTTCACTATACATGCTTTGGACTATGTGTCATATGTATGGCGCCACTGTTGATGTTGATAGATTCTTTTAAAAGGAAAAGTAAATGCTGAAAGAGAATCTATAAAATATTTGGCAGAAAGGAAAAGACTGGAAATGTCTAGCTAAGATATATAGATGATATACATGCTATGGTTGTATTCTTTTATTGTTAAACAATGTGGTTCTTGGGTATTGGATACCGAATTGGTTGGTATGAAATGTCATACAGAACAACGCAATTCATGAACTATAATGTCCCAAGTAACTAGCAAGAGAATATGTGATGATGTTCATCGAAAACCAGTGTCATTGCATGTGTGGTCTTTTCAAAATCCACCTATAGATCCACCAGTGTCATTGCATGTGTGTTCTTTTTACTAACAACAACCAGAGTCAGTGCATGTGTGTCCATTTCACATACCACGTATGTATCCACTAGTGTCATTGCATGTGTGTTCTTTTCACAATCCACCTATGGATCCACCAGTGCATTGCATGTGTGCTCTTTTTACTAACAACAACCAGAATCATTGCATGTGTTCTCTTCAGATACCACACATAGATCCACCAGTGTCATTGCATGTGTGTTGTTTTTACTAACAACAACCAGAGTCATTGAAATGTGTATTCTCTTCAGAGACCACACATGGATTCACCAGTGTCATTGCATGTGTGTTCTTTTTACTAACAACAACCAGTGTCTTTGCATCTGTGTTCTCTTCAGAGACTAGACATGGATCCACCAGTGTCATTGCATGTGTGTTCTCTTTAGAGACCACACATGGATCCACTAGTGTCATTGCATGTGTGTTCTTTTTACTAACAACAACTAGAGTCATTGCATGTGTGTTCTTTTCACATAGCACATATGGATCCACCAGTGTCATTGCATGTGTGCTCTGTTCACAATGCACCTATAAATCCACCAGAGTCATAGAAATGTGTGTTCTCTTCAGAGGCCACACATGGATCCACCAGTGTCATTGCATATGTGTTCTCTTTAGAGAACACACATGGATCCACTAGTGTCATTGCATGTGTGTTCTTTTTACTAACAACAACTAGAGTAATTGCATGTGAGTTCTTTTGACATACCACATATGGATCCACCAGTGTCATTGCATGTGTGCTCTTTTCACAATCCACCTATGGATCCACCAGTGTCATTGCATGTGTGTTCTTTTTTACTAACAACAACCAGACTCATTGCATGTGTGTTCTCTTCAGAGACCACACATGGATCCACCAGTGTCATTGCATGTGTGTTCTTTTTACTAACAACAACCAGAGTCATTGAAATGTGTGTTCTCATCACAGACCACACATGGATCCACCAGTGTCATTGCATGTGTGTTCTTTTTACTAACAACAACTAGAGTCATTGAAATGTGTGTTCTCTTCAGAGACCACACATGTATCCACCAGTGTCATTGCATGTGTGTTCGTTTTACTAACAACAACTAGAGTCATTGCATGTGTGTTCTTTTCAGATACCACATATGGGTCCACCAGTGCCATTGCATGTGTGCTCTTTTCACAATCCACCTATGGATCCACCAGTGTCATTGCATGTCTGTTCTTTTCACATAGCACATATGGATCCACAAGTGTCATCGAAATGTGTGTTCTCTTCAGAGAGCACACATGGATCCACCAGTGTCATTGCATGTGTGTTGTTTTTACTAACAACAACTAGAGTCATTGCATGTGTCTTCTTTTCACATACCAAATATGGATCCACCAGTGTCATTGCATGTGTGCTCTTTTCACAATCCACCTATGGATCCACCAGTGTCATTGCATGTGTGTTCTTTTTACTAACAACAACCAGAGTCATTGCATGTGTGTTCAATTCACATACCACGTATATATCCACTAGTGTCATTGCATGTGTGTTCTTTTCACAATCCACCTATGGATCCACCTGTGTCATTGCATGTGTGCTCTTTTTACTAACAACAACCAGAGTCATTGCATGTGTGTTCTCTTTAGAGACCACACATGGATCCACTAGTGTCATTGCATGTGTGTTCTTTTTACCAACAACAACCAGAGTCATTGAAATGTGTGTTCTCTTTAGAGACCACACATGGATCCACTAGTGTCATTGCATGTGTGTCATCTTTAGAGACCACACATGGATCCACCGATGTCATTGCATGTGTGTTCTTTTTACTAACAACAACTGGAGTCATTGCATGTGTCTTCTTTTCACATAGCACATATGGATCCACCAGTGTCATTGCATGTGTGCTCTTTTCACAATCCACCTATGGATCCACCAGATTCATTTCATGTGTGTTCTTTTCACATACCACATATATATCCAGCAGTGTCACTGAAATGTGTGTTCTCTTCAGAGACCACACATGGATCCACCAGGGTCATTGCATGTGTGTTCTTTTTACTAACAACAACTAGAGTTATTGCATATGTGTTCTTTTCACATACCACATATGGATCCACCAGTGTCATTGCATGTGTGTTCTTTTTACTAACAACAACCAGAGTCAATGAACTGTGTGTTCTCTTCAGAGACCACACATGGATCCACCACCAGTGTCATTGCATGTGTGTTCTTTTTACTAACAACAACCAGAGTCATTGCATGTGTGTTTTTTCACATACCACATATGGATACACCATTATCATTGAAATGTGTGTTCTCTTTAGAGACCACACATGGATCCACCAGTGTCATTGAGTGTGTGCTCTTTTTACTAACAACAACCAGAGTCTTTGCATGTGTGTTCTCTTCGGAAACCACACATGGATCCACGAGTGTCATTGCATGTGTGTTCTTTTTACTAACAACAACTGGAGTCATTGCATATGTGTTCTTTTCACATACCACATATGGATCCACTAGTCTCATTGCATGTGTGTTCTTTTCACAATCCACCTATGGATCTACTAGTGTCATTGCATGTGTGCTCTTTTTACTAACAAGAACCAGAGTCTTTGCATGTGTGTTCTCTTCAGAGACCACACATGGATCCACCAGTGTCATTGCATGTGTGTTCTTTTGACTAACAACAACCAGAGTCATTCAAATGTGTGTTCTCTTTAGAGACCACACATGGATCCACCAGTGTCATTGCATGTGTGGTCTTTTTACTAACAACAACTAGAGTCATTTCATGTGTGTTCTTTTCGCATACCACATATGGATCCACCAGTGTCATTGAAATGTGTGTTCTCTTCAGAGACCACACATGGATCCACTAGTGTCATTGCATGTGTGTTCTTTTTACTAACAACAACTAGAGTCATTGCATGTGTTTTCTTTTCACATACCACATGTGGATCCACCAGTGTCATTGCATGTGTGCTCTTTTCACAATCCACCTATCGATCCACCATTGTCATTGCATGTGTGTTCCTTTTACTAACAACAACCAGAGTCATTGCATGTGTGTTCTTTTCACATACCGCATATGGATCCACCAGTGTCATTGCATGTGTGTTATTTTCACAATCCTGCTATGGATCCACCAGTGTCATTGCATGTGTACTATTTTTACTAACAACAGCCAGAGTCATTGCATGTGTGTTCTCTTCAGAGACCACACATGGATCCACCAGTGTCATTGCATGTGTGTTCTCTTCAGAGACCACATATGGATCCACCAGTGTCATTGCATGTGTGTTCTTTTTACTAATAACAATCAGAGTCATTGAAATGTGTGCTCTTTTCACAATCCACACATGGATCCACCAGTGTCATCGCATGTCTGTTCTTTTTTACTAACAACAACCAGAGTCATTGCATGTGTGTTCTTTTCACATACCACGTATGGATCCACCACTGTCATTGCATGTGTGTTCTTTTCACAATCCACCTATGGATCCACTAGTGTCATTGCATGTGTGCTCTTTTTACTAACAACAGCCAGAGTCATTGCATGTGTGTTCTCTTCGGAGACCACACATGGACCCACCAGTGTCATTGCATGTGTGTTCTTTTTACTAACAACAACTAGAGTCATTGAAATGTGTGTTCTCTGAAGAGACCACACATGGATCCACCAGTGTCATTGCATGTGATTTCTTTTTACTAACAACAACTAGAGACATGTGTGTTCTTTTCACATACCACATATGGATCCACCAGTGTCATTGCATGTGTGCTCTTTTCACAATCCACATATGGATCCACCAGTGTCATTGCATGTGTGTTCTTTTTACTAACAACAACAAGAGTCAGTGCATGTGTGTTCTTTTTACTAACAACAACAAGAGTCAGTGCATGTGTGTCCATTTCACATACCACGTATCCACTAGTGTCATTGCATGTGTGTTCTTTTCACAATCCACCTATGGATCCACCAGTGCATTGCATGTGTGCTCTTCTTACTAACAACAACCAGAATCATTGCATGTGTGTTCTCTTCATATACAACACATAGATCCACCAGTGTCATTGCATGTGTGTTGTTTTTACTAACAACAACCAGAGTCATTGAAATGTGTGATTTCTTCAGAGACCACACATGGATCCACCAATGTCATTTTATGTGTGTTCTTTTTACTAACAACAACCGGTGTCTTTGCATCTATGTTCTCTTCAGAGACCACACATGGATCCACCAGTGTCATTGCATGTGTGTTCTTTTTACTAACAACAACTGGAGTCATTGCATGTGTGTTCTTTTCACATAGCACATATGGATCCACCAGTGTCATTGCATGTGTGCTCTTTTCACAATGCGCCTATAGATCCACCAGAGTCATTGAAATGTGTGTTCTCTTCAGAGGCCACACATGGATCCACCAGTGTCATTGCATATGTGTTCTCTTTAGAGACCACACATGGATCCACCAGTGTCATTGCATGTGTATTCTTTTTACTAACAACGACTAGAGTAATTGCATGTGAGTTCTTTTGACATACCACATATGGATCCACCAGTGTCATTGCATGTGTGCTCTTTTCACAATCCACCTATGGATCCACCAGTGTCATTGCATGTGTGGTCTTTTTTACTAACAACAACCAGAGTCATTGCATATGTGTTCTCTTCAGAGACCACACATGGATCCACCAGTGTCATTGCATGTGTGTTCTTTTTACTAACAACAACCAGAGTCATTGAAATGTGTGTTCTCTTCAGAGACCACACATGGATCCACCAGTGTCATTGCATGTGTGTTCTTTTTACTAACAACAACTAGAATCATTGAAATGTGTGTTCTCTTCAGAGACCACACATGGATCCACCAGTGTCATTGCATGTGTGTTCGTTTTACTAACAACAACTAGAGTCATTGCATGTGTGTTCTCTGACATACCACATATGGATCCACCAGTGTCATTGCATGTGTGCTCTTTTCACAATCCACCTATGGATCCACCAGTGTCATTGCATGTGTGTTATTTTCACATAGCACATATGGATCCACAAGTGTCATCGAAATGTGTGTTCTTTTCAGAGAGCACACATGGATCCACCAGTGTCATTGCATGTGTTTTCTTTTTACTAACAACAACTGGAGTCATTGCATCTGTGTTCTTTTCACATACCAAATATGGATCCACCAGTGTCATTGCATGTGTGCTCTTTTCACAATCCACCTATGGATCCACCAGTGTCATTGGATGTGTGTTCTTTTTACTAACAACAACCAGAGTCATTGCATGTGTGTTCAATTCACATACCACGTATGTATCCACTAGTGTCATTGCATGTGTGTTCTTTTCACAATCCACCTATGGATCCACCTGTGTCATTGCATGTGTGCTCTTTTTACTAACAACAACCAGAGTCATTGCATGTGTGTTCTCTTCAGAGACCACACATGGATCCACTAGTGTCATTGCATGTGTGTTCTTTTTACAAAAAACAACCAGAGTCAATTAAATGTGTGTTCTCTTTAGATACCACACATGGATCCACTAGTGTCATTGCATGTGTCTCGTCTTTAGAGACCACACATGGATCCACCAGTGTCATTGCATGTGTGTTCTTTTTACTAACAACAACTGGAGTCATTGCATGTGTCTTCTTTTCGCATAGCACATATGGATCCACCAGTGTCATTGCATGTGTGCTCTTTTCACAATCCACCTATGGATCCACCAGATTCATTTCATGTGTGTTCTTTTCACATACCACATATATATCCAGCAGTGTCACTGAAATGTGTGTTCTCTTCAGAGACCACACATGGATCCACCAGTGTCATTACATGTGTGTTCTTTTTACTAACAACAACTAGAGTTATTGCATATGTGTTCTTTTCACATACCACATATGGATCCACCAGTGTCATTGCATGTGTGTTCTTTTTACTAACAACAACAAGAGTCATTGAACTGTGTGTTCTCTTCAGAGACCACACATGGATCCACCAGTGTCATTGCATGAGTGTTCTTTTTACTAACAACAACCAGAGTCATTGCATGTGTGTATTTTCACATAACACATATGGATACACCATTATCACTGAAATGTGTGTTCTCTTCAGAGACCACACATGGATCCACCAGTGTCATTGCATGTGTGCTCTTTTTACTAACAACAACCAGAGTCTTTGCATGTGTGTTCTCTTCAGAAACCACACATGGATCCACCAGTGTCATTGCATGTGTGTTCTTTTTACTAACAACAACTGGAGTCATTGCATGTGTGTTCTTTTCACATACCACATATGGATCCACTAGTCTCATTGCATGTGTGTTCTTTTCACAATCCACCTATGGATCCACTAGTGTCATTGCATGTGTGCTCTTTTTACTAACAAGAACCAGCGTCATTGCACGTGTGTTCTCTTCAGAGACCACACATGGATCCACCAGTGTCATTGCATGTGTGTTCTTTTGACTAACAACAACCAGAGTCATTCAAATGTGTGTTCTCTTTAGAGACCACACATGGATCCACTAGTGTCATTGCATGTGTGGTCTTTTTACTAACAACAACTCGAGTCATTTCATGTGTGTTCTTTTTGCATACCACATATGGATCCACCAGTGTCATTGAAATGTGTGTTCTCTTCAGAGACCACACATGGATCCACTAGTGTCATTGCATGTGTGTTCTTTTACTAACAACAACTGGAGTCATTGCATGTGTTTTCTTTTCACATACCACATATGGATCCACCAGTGTCATTGCATGTGTGCTCTTTTCACAATCCACCTATGGATCCACCATTGTCATTGCATGTGTGTTCCTTTTACTAACAACAACCAGAGTCATTGCATGTGTGTTCTTTTCACATACCACATATGGATCCACTAGTGTCATTGCATGTGTGTTATTTTCACAATCCTGCTATGGATCCACCAGTGTCATTGCATGTGTGCTATTTTTACTAACAGCCAGAGTCATTGCATGTGTGTTCTCTTCAGAGACCACACATGGATCCACCAGTGTCATTGCATGTGTGTTCTCTTCAGAGACCACATATGGATCCACCAGTGTCATTGCATGTGTGTTCTTTTTACTAACAACAATCAGAGTCATTGAAATGTGTGCTCTTTTCACAATCCACACATGGATCCACCAGTGTCATCGCAGGTGTGTTCTTTTTTACTAACAACAACCATAGTCATTGCATGTGTGTTCTTTTCACATACCACATATGGATCCCCCACTTTCATTGCATGTGTTTTCTTTTCACAAACCACCTATGGATCCACCAGTGTCATTGCATGTGTGCTCTTTTTTACTAACAACAGCCAGAGTCATTGCATGTGTGTTCTCTTCAGAGACCACACATGGATCCACCAGTGTCATTGCATGTGTGTTCTTTTTACTAATAACAACTAGAGTCATTGAAATGTGTGTTCTCTTAAGAGACCACACATGGATCCACCAGTGTCATTGCATGTTTGTTATTTTTACTAACAACAACTAGAGTCATTGCATGTGTGTTCTTTTCACATACCACATATGGATCCACCAGTGTCATTGCATGTGTGCTCTTTTCACAATCCACATATGGATCCACCAGTGTCATTGCATGTGTGTTCTTTTTACTAACAAGAACCAGAGTCAGTGCATGTGTGTCCATTTCACATACCAGTATGTATCCACTAGTGTCATTGCATGTGTGTTCTTTTCACTATCCACCTACGGATCCACCAGTGCATTGCATGTGTGCTGTTTTTACTAACAACAACCAGAGTCTTTGCATGTGTGTTCTTTTCAGAAACCACACATGGATCCACCAGTGTCATTGCATGTGTGTTCTTTTTACTAACAACAACTGGAGTCATTGCATGTGTGTTCTTTTCACATAACACATATGGATCGACTAGTCTCATTGCATGTGTGTTCTTTTCACAATCCACCTATGGATCCACCAGTGTCATTGCATGTGTGCTCTTTTTACTAACAACAGCCAGAGT